>VZUI01053250.1:0-28905 GCA_013401135.1 Cettia cetti
GCCAGGACCTGAAGGGGATACAGGAAACATGGAGAGAGACAATTCCCAAGGGATGGAGGGACAGGACACTGGGAATGTCTTCACACTGACAGAGGGCAGGGTTAGGTGGGATATAAAGAAGGAATTCCTCCCTGTGAGGGTGGGCAGGCCCTGGCAGAGGTGCCCAGAGCAGCTGTGGCTGCCCCTGGATCCCTGGCAGTGCCCCAGGCCAGGCTGGACACTGGGGCTGGAGCAGCCTGGGACAGTGGGAGGTGTCCCTGCCATGGCAGGGGGTGGAAGGGGATGAGCTTTAAGATCCCTCCCTCCCAACCCATCCTAAGATTCTATGACAGACCTTCAGCACTTCCCAAATCCATTAGAGACGCTCGTGGCTGTTCATCCAACACTGGAGTGCATCCCCTGGCTCTGTGCTCCAAACTCCTCCATTCCTGCTCCAGAGGCAGCAGAGCCAGGCTGAACGAGCAGCAGCATCCCCCCAGTGATATCTGTTGTTCAAGCTTGCACTTGGTGATGGGATTTATATTCCCCATGGGTATCTTCCAAACTCATCTGTTTGGGGGAATGGTTTTTTTTTTCTTCTCCTCAGTGCTCCACTTTGCAGTGCAGCTATTATTGTCTCCAGAGGGTAGTAATTGTAAAATCACAAGATATTTAGCTTTAAGTTATGATTGCAGCATGAAACAGGCTTTTTTTCTGTTTGCCAGAGCAGAGCAAGTAAAACTTCTTTTAATGCACCAGATTCCAAGCTCTGCTCCAAATTTACCCACAGTGCAGCTTCCTCTCTTTCAGCAGAATTGCTGAGGGAAGTTGGTGTGTGTAGAAATCCAGGTCTGGAGGAGAACTCTCTCCCTGTGCTCTGAGCAGCTGCCTGGGGCTTTCCAAGTGGAATTGAAGTGTTGGCTTTCAGTGGAGCTTTTCCTGTGGCTCATTTTTCAGTGACTCGGGGTGTGATGATGTTCAAAATGTTCCTGTCATTGGAGCACCTCTGTCTCCTGTGGAGCTTTTCTGATCACCTGGGGTTATCACCATCAGATTTATCTGTTGGGATGGTGGAAGGATGCTTCACCAGCCAGGGATGAGGTGCTGCTTCCCAGGATCCAGGTGGAAATGCTCCCAGTGTGGACCATCCCTACCTGCCATGAGGTAGCTCCTTCTGTGCCACCTCCACGGAGAAGGATAACCACAGATTCCCAACTCAGCAGTGCAGGGAAACACATGGAAAACCTGGAAAAAGCTGCCCAAAGCCACTTCTGCAGCATGTGCCTGGATTTCCTGAAAAGCTGGAAGACTCAGAGGGCTGGAAGCACAACCAGCAGCACACAGCGAGGTGCTCATCCCATTTCTGATGCATCCATCCTCATTACTGCCAAGAAAACAACATTTCTGCTTCTGAATCCTGATCAGGTGCATCAGTGTGATACTGAAAAACCTTTTATTTGTTCACTCATCAGCTCTGTTGATGTTTTTCCTTGTTTTCCTCTTATCAGGAAAGAATTCAAATAGAAAATGGGACTCTCCTCATCCCCATGCTGAATCTGTCAGACTCAGGCCTCTATCAGTGTGTGGCAGAAAATAAATATGACACCATTTATGCCAATGCTGAGCTGAGGGTGATTGGTGAGTAAATGTCACTAAAATGCTCAGGTACCAGTAAAAAGGACACTCGTTGAAAAAAAAATTGAATTTAATGAAACCTGGCAGTTCAAACTGATATTTCTTTGCTTTTCACCTACATGGAAATGTGGTTTTTTAGTTTAATTTCATGGCTTGTTTGTGGGAAGAATCTAATCCACGTGTGGTCTTTTTTTATTATCACATATACATCAGTTTAATGAATGCTTTTTCTCGCTTAGTTTGACTTATTAATAGTTATTCTGCAGGTTTTTTAAGGTTTTTCAGAAGGCAGGGAAAAGAGTTTGAGCTATAAACAAAGAGAATATGGCAAATATGGACATAAACAACACTGGAAAAGGAATCTCATTAATGATTACAAAAGATGAACATGAATGGAATTTGCTCATATGTTATGAAATTATTCTGTTCTAGACTTCAAAATGTAAAGTTTGTTCAACAGCCAAACATCAGTGAAACCAGTAAAACACAGAGTGCAGGAACACCCAATATCTTGTGTTTTCTCCTTCTCCAAGAGTGGATTTTCACATAAGCTGCTGGAAAAATAAACATATTTTCAGGAAACAGAGTAGGTCTGTGCAAAGAAAGCCAGAGTAGCACTGTGCTTGTGACAGAATACTCTCTGCAGATGAATGTGGCTGGATCAGGAGTGTGAATTTTATCCTGCCCGGGAACCTTGTCTTCCATCACGGAGAGACCAGTTCTCCCAGTCTCCAGAATTCCTCAGGAAACTTTGTCAGAGCACACAGTTCTAGGTAGACAGCTTTAGAAACAGAATTAGAATTCTTTGGTGCTTAGATACATTTTTAGTGCTAGATTTAGATTTAGATTTACTTTTTTTAGAAATCTAAACCCCAAAACCATTATTGAATTCTCTGACTGAACTCCAAGAGAAGAATTTGGCAAGATCATTTCGTGACATCTCTTCTTCCTTCTCTTTTTAGCTGCAGCTCCTGATTTTTCCAGAAATCCCGTGAAGAAGCTGTCTGTTGTTCAGGTTGGAGGGGAAGTTGCAATCAGTTGTAAACCCAGTGCTTCTCCCAGAGCTGTTATTTCCTGGAGGAAGGGCTCAGAGGTTCTGCAACAGAACAAAAGGTACGGGCAGCAACCATCCATGGACTGTGGAATTTTCTCAGTTTTAACAACATTTAAAGCTCATTGAAGCACAGCTGGCTGAGAATTGCTGTTGATGGAGGTGCCAGAGGCCTCTTTGTGGCCGTGGAGCTCCATGGGTGCAAAGCTTGGTGAGCACGAAGCCTGAGCGAATCCACACCTGTGCTTGTGTGATTTGTGCTCATCATCACCAAACCATGGGGGCTGGAGGGGATCAGCTGCACGTGGAGACAGCACTGGGGGCCCAGGATGTGCCCCAGGCTGAGGCAGCTGTGGTTGCTGTGCAGCTCCACAGCTGTACAACCACCCCCTGTGGCTGGCCTTTGGGCAGGGCTTGGCTCAGCTGGGGTTTGCTGAGGACCAGCTCCTGATTTCTGAGCTGCCAGGGAACATCCCCATTATTGTATTTCAGTGTCCTCAGGCACGGGGTGGGGTGGTTGGGGTGGACAGTTGTGACGGTTCTGGCTTCTTTTTCTTTGCCAAGGTCAGGATTAATCCACAGGAGTCACAGTTCCTGTTCAGTCTTGGATATTTATTATTTACAGACACATGAGCTGTGACCTCTAACTAGCAAGTGAGAGAAATGAGGTAAAATGGAGAGCTTCTAACTCCTTCCAAGGTTATTTAAGCCTTAATTACCCAATAACAAGCTGACACCTCTATTATTTATATTTTTCACCCAATAATGACCACCCAAGGTCCACAATGCAGACCTTTATCACCCAATTATAAAAAAAACACCCAAACCCATGAAGCAGAAGGAAGAAGGTGAAGAAGAAGGACTTAGATAAGGCCCAAAGTCCTCCAGCTTGCCCCATACATTACTATATACTAAAATCCCAAATTTAAGTTTTTCAGCCTGTGAGATGACACAATTCCACTCAAACGACACACCCACAACCCCCGTGCTATCACTCAACTTTGGAAACCTGTTCCAAGCCTCAGATCACATGCAGTGCCTGCTTTGGGGTCAGAGCCCTTTAGAACAGAAATTTTCAGCCTCCAGGGTTCCAGCAGACAATCCCCATGGAGCTGGACTCCATGATCCCTCTGGGTCCCTTCCAGCTCAGGGTTATCCTTAATTCTGTAATTCCACACTAATGGCAATTAAATGGTGGGATATTAAAATCAAAGGGTCTTGCTGACAGAAATGAGGGATATTGTATGCAACACAGAGCCCTGAGGATATTTCCATACACGAATGGAGACAGATGAAGTGGGCAGCAGTGTCTTCAGAAGTGCTGAGGATGTCTGAGAGTCCTTCTCAGCATCTCTTCCAGCTCACAAATGTAGCAGCAACCCTCTTTTGTCACATTCTGTTGTCAGCCTCTGAAATCTACAATCAGGAATTCATAAAACTCTGGCAACTGAGCGCCAGATTTTCACACAGGACCACTTGCTCCAGGAGGTTACTTTGGGTCACATCAGACTTCAAATGATGATAATTCTTTAGCACATTATCCCAAACTGTGACACAAGGAACTGTTTCCCTCTGCCACGCTGCAGGGATGCACAGCAGAGATAAATCACAGGAGTATTTATGAAAGAAGGTGCAAATCTGAGAATTTTACATAGCTGCTGGCAATGGAACAGAGAAATTTGGGTGAGCAATCCATCCCATGGCCATAGAGAACTTCCCAATGGCTTTCCCCCCTTTTAGAAGTGGCAATTTTATTTTCATTTTAACTGCTCACAATGGAAAACACTTTTCTAACCAGCATTTAATCAAATCTTTGTTTGTCTTCTGATTGTATTTTGATTGTATTGCCTATTCCAGAGGCTGAACTAAGCCTGGATCTTGAGGTTCCACTTCTCTGATATTCCCCACCCGATTTCCTGATAAAAGAAATATTTACACACCCCGTACAGTGTTTACTTGTGCTCCTGTATTAATTTACTAACAATAATTCTGAGCACACTGTAATTTCTGAGCATCCCAGAAGGCTCCTGCTGCTGGGCAGGAGCAAATAACAGGAGCAGGATTTACAAAGTTTCAACTCTCTGCCTGCACACAGTCATTTGTGGCCACTGGTGCAAAGTGCAATTGATGAGGCTGTTTGATTATTAAATGACAAGCTGGCTGATGCCGTGGTTTAAAAAGGATGGGAGATAAATCATCAGCACAATGTTAGTCCAGAGATCTCCCTGACAGAAAACAAAATGAATTAAGGGTTTGTGTGGCTGTAAAGTACATGGCTAATTAAAGTGCTGGAATTACACATAAAAAGAGAGGGAACATGGTCTGCCTTTCTCCACAGATATGATTAAACCCTGACAAAGCCTTATTTCTGCTCCCATTTTATCGTGCTGCAATTATAATCTTTATGGGCTCTTTTATTGGCCTTTTAAAAAATATTTGGTAGGGTTATAGTTGCTAAAAAAAGGAAATACCAATCCTGTCCAATTCTGGCAGCCAAGCTGTGATGGGCTCATTCCTAAATAAGTCAGATCACACACCTTCTTTTTAATTTTTTAGATAAATTTAATATTTTGTTAAAGAAATAGTGAAACCAGACATATTCTGCCCAAAGGGGGGGGAGAATATTTCTTCTTTTTCATCTTTTTCCTTTCATTCCTGATAATAGTTTATTCCTGACAATCCTGAATATGTGGAAACCACTCTCCCTGATCAGCTGAACTCTTGATACCAGAAGAGAACTTCCCTTTATATCAAATTCAGTTTGTAAATGTGTGAAGAGGAGTGTGCTCAATAGGGACACTAATTAATAGATTTTCCATATTAATAGGTGCACAATTAAGTATTTTAATCAGATTTCCTCTGAGTTCTTGAGGTCATTTTAAAAATGACAAATCTGCAGTATTTGGTCCCCTATCTGAAAAATTTTTTGAAGGGTAATTTTCTGCATCTCTTGCTGGGGTTCAGCAGTGAAGCTCCTCAGCCCCCAGTCCCCTTTTCAGGGCAGATTTTCTCCAGCCCCATTTGTCTTTCTCATCCTCCCTGTGCCTCAAACCCACCACTGCTCAGCTCTTCAGCAGCTTCTGCTCTCATTCCTGTAAAACACTTTATTGCACTTCAAGCCCACATGTCAATCCTGCAGAAAATGCCAAAATAATAACTTTTTTTGCATTAGATGGTGAAATAAAGCTTGAACATACCAGTACCAGATCTGTTTATTGTTCCAGCCCTCTCCATTGAGAGATTCCAGATTTTCAGAAACAACTCCATTCCTCCCTGAAGCCCTGAGAATTGGGATTTATGCATGGGCCATGCTGCTGGCACCTGAGAGAGGGAATTCGAGGTGATCAGCTGCAGGGATCCAAAGGGAATCCCACAGCTGGCTCATCCTGGCTGCTTTTCCCTGCTCTTGGGCAATTATCCTTCTTCTTTGGGTCAAAATCTGGAGAAATGGAGTTTGGGGAGCAATGCCACTTCTCCAAGGGACAGCTGTTTGGCCTCTGTGGAATCAAGAACTTTTCCTGGCGTGTGCTGGGGGTTTTAGCTCAGTGTAGCAAAGACAAACAACAAAACCCAAGCTTTATGCTCCAAGCTCCCTCCCCGTGGAGTCTGACACAGATTTCAGCTATTTTCATGAGTGTCACATCCTCAGTGCGTGCAACAGGAGTTTGCTTCATCTCACTTCTTGCTTCTATCCTCTCGTTTCCAACTGAGGAAATGAAAGGGAAGAAAGGAGCAATTCATACATTAAATAAAGCAAATGTTCAAGTCTAGACACCAATCTCATCACAAACATCTGTCTTGGTGCCTCCAGCGAATTCAGACTCGGGGCCCTCGTGGAAAACTTATTTTACAAAAAAATTCCTTTTGATGGAAGCGTTCTACTGAGAGGGACTTGGGGCTGGTTTGGCTTTGCCAGAGAGAGGTGCTGTTCCCCCAGCCTGGGCTGAGCATCCCCAGCACTGCACTGAATGCATGGAAACATATGGGATTCACTTCACTCAGAATTTCAATGAGGAGAGCTGAGGGAAAACTGAGAAATGAGGTAGGCTGGAAGAATACATCAGTCATATACAGCACTTTCCATGCATTAATAATCAGTAATAAGCAAATATTCATAATTTAAATTGTTTTTGGGGGCCCGGGCAAGAAGTACATTTAGAGATCATAAAATATGCTCAATACTTGTTGGCTCCAAGTCTTGCTTGTAGGAAACAGTTCAGTCCCAGTTCTGTGAAGGATGGGAATGGATCCTCTGCCATAAATAAAGCTGGTGAATTCTGTGTCCTGTGGCACACTTGGTTGTGGTGTTTTAGGCTCAGGTTATTGCCATGACTCAGGGGAAACACGGGAAAACAGTGATGTGGGAAGGAATTTCATCAACACTGGAAGGAGAACAGAGCAGATGTGGTGACTGGGTGTGGGAATTATCTGGGAATTGCTGAGTTCTTGGAGCTGCCCTTGGAGCCCAGCCCCGAGGGGTTCTGGTTCTCCTGCTCCCAGGGGAGCAGCCAGGACCCAGCAGGTTTCCTTGGGATCTGCTGGGATCTGCTCTCCCCCACCCTCTGAGCACTCTGGGCCACCCCCTCCTTCTGCTTTCCATCTGCTCCTCCACTGTTCACAGCCAGGCTCCAAAACCACCAGCACTTTAATACATTTAAACCATTTTGTTTTTTAGGAAAAAGGATTGTTTTGTGTCTGTGGATGGAATTAAACAGGGAGTTGGGAAGTGTGCAGCTCCTCCTGAGGGGCAGCTCCAATCTCTGCTCCCTGGGACAGGGAATGGCTGGAGCTGTGCCAGGGCAGGTTTAGGTTGGATTTTAGGGAAAGGTTCTCCTCCCAGAAAGGTTCCTCATTCCCAGAGGGAGTGCCAGAGGCACCTGGAGCTGCCAGAACTCCAGGAGGGTTTGGACAAAGCTCCCAGGGATGCTCAGGGTGGGGCTGTTGGGGTTGGACTCTGATCCCTGCGGGTCCCTCCCAGCTCAGCTTCTCCTGTGATTGTTTGGGAAACAGGAGAAGCCCTCACTCCGTGCCCTGATCAAACAACACAAAATGCATTGTCTGTGGAACAGCTCCTCAGCTCCAACCAATTTGAGCAGAAATGTGTCAGGACACTTCAGCAAACTTCAGGGGAGCATTTCAATTACCAGAATGTCAAACGCTGTTGGTTTAGCTTCAGAATATCTGTTATCCTTAAAAATAAATAAAAATCTGCTTGGGTAGGAATCAAGACCAAATGGATAGAAAATTCCAAAATTTGCACTAGTCTGCTGACAAAGGAGGAGATTGATGGCACTTGACTGTTCTTTAGCTGAAGTCAATATGCAGCCTAAGGGAGTTATTTACTTGTTCTTGGCAGGTGCCTCCCTCTCAAATGAGACACCAAACTTAAATGAGCAAAGCTGAGGGAATGAAACCCATCCACAGTGTCTGAAAAAATCCCTCAACTGCCTTGAAGACAAAGCAGATGAGTAGCAGAGGCAAAGAGGAGTTTTGCTTGTCAGGCTGCTTAGTGCCACAAACCACCCTGCTTTCCTCACCCACTGCTTGCACATGAAATTCCCCAGGTATTTGCATGCAGGTACCAAGTCCCATCTAAAATCTACTTTTCTTATGATGTTCCAGAATTTACTATTCTCTTCCCAGCTTTCTACAGCAATGCAGTTGGGTGAATAGCCCTGGGATATTAATTTTACTGTTATTTTATTTTTTAAGTCTGGTTTTTGAAGGCTGGATTAAGTGGGTCTCTGTTTTTATCCTCCTTGCTTCTGTACCACGAGGAGCTTTGCATAGCTTTGATGAGATGCCTTAACCCTTCTATCTTATCAGTGTCTGTGTGCTTGTAAAGAAGTTAATTTCTTATTTTAGTATTTAAATGGAGCACTTGAATTGTGGGCATCAGCAATCAGAGCAATTCCAGCTCTCTCAGACACCACTGCTGAAAGTCAACACGAATACAAATTAAGCTTATCTGTTGATGAAATCCCACTTTTGCCTGGAGAACCAATGGGATTGATTGCACCTCTGCTAAATTTGATTAATCACTTCAGCTGCACCCCTTGCTTCCAAACAGACTGACAGGAATCCAAAGCACGGATTTACCTGCCTGCTTTCGGCGTTTGGTCTGAAGTTACTCTTTAAGAGATGAAAACTCCTACAAAGCCTGGGGTTGCTGTTTAGGAGTGTTTTTAATCTCTGAAGCCCCAGTGTCACAGCACATTTGGTGCTAACCAGACAAGCCCCACCATCACACCATTCCTCAGGGAATGCTGAGAGCTGCAGGAAGTATTTGCTAGCTAAAAATATCCAGTGCTGGCACCACAGTGGTCCTGGTTTCAGACAGAAAAGAGAAGGGAACTGCAGAGAACTGGGAGAGGCAGCTCCAAGGTAGTTCCTGAGGATTTATTTGCTCTCAGCAGGGAAGTTTGTCTGGTTTTGGGGTTTGTCTGGCTTTGGTGCTGGTTGCAGGTGTTTCCCAGTGCTGCCCACTGAACAATGCCACTGGATCTGGGAGGAACATCACCCATGGCAGCGCCCTCAGGCATCACCAGAACTGGCAGAAGAGAAATTTTACAACCAAAGGGCTCTCAGAAAATGCCCCAAACTCTCCTCAAGTACCTCCAGCCTTTCCTTCTTCTCCACCTTTCTGGTTATTTTGTTCTTGTTCCCCATGCTGAGGGAGAAGGCAGGGGAATGGAAAACTTGACTGAAAGATGAGGAGGGAGATAAGGAGAAGGAAGAACAAGTACAGATGATGGGAGAAAAAAGAAATATTTTTTTTTTCTTCTTTATCTTATTTTCCTTTGTTTTTCCCCTTTCTTCTCTCTCTGTTCTGTTTCTATTTGAAGTCAAGGCACTGCAGAGTAGTGAGGAGCAGGAGGGGACCCCCATTGCTACCTGACCCAGGCAGCAGAGGATTTTGGTGCAGGGGAAGGCAGGAGAAAAGGGCTTTTCCTTTCTTTCCTCTCCTCTTGGAGAGCTTCACAATGGAACGAGCCAATAAACCTAATTTCACCCTGTACTGCTGAGTGCTCAGTGCCAGTGTTTAGCACAGCAGATAATGTGAGCATGGAGGAAGTAAATGAAGCAGATGTTCTCACGTGAAAAAGAGAAGGATTTATTACAACTCCCCTCTGCAGGACACCTCTCTAATGCAATTTGAAATTGTTCCCACTCATGTCATGGCAGCCTTTTAAAGGGGAGGCTTTCCAAGGGGCTGTCCTGCATGCTGAGATGTCCCAGGAAATCTGTCACTGCTCCCTGCCACGAGGAATTGCAATAATCCCAACCCCAGAGAGTGTCAGTGCTGTGCCCTCTCCCCCTTCCAGCTCACGTCCTGTCCCTGCTCCATGCACATTTTCTGATGGATGCTCAGGACTCCATCCAAAGCCAGATAATCTCATTGGATTTTTTCCACTGAGCAGGCTGGGAATCAAGGTTCCTAATTAGGAGTTTGCAGGAAAAAAAGTAACGAGAGAATGGAACCTTCTGTGCTTCTCTCCCAGTCCAAGTTGTGCACGTCACTGCTGCAGCATCAAAAATGCCAGTGTGGGATGGAAAACACGCACCAAATTTGGGAAACATGCTCCAAATATGGAAAACATGATCCAAATATGGAAAACATGCTCCAAATATGGAAAACTTGCACCAAATTTGGAAAATCTGTACCAGATTTGGAAAACCTCTACCAAATATGGAAAACCTGCACCAAATATGGAAAACCTGCACCAAATATGGGAAACATTCACCAAATATGGAAAACATGCTCCAAATTTGGAAAATGTGCCCCAGATTTGGAAAATGTGCCCCAGATTTGGAAAATGTGCACCCAGGGAGATGATGAGACCTGGCTGGATGGGGTTTGGAGCTCCCTGGGATAGTGGAAGGTGTCCCTGCCCATGGCAGGGCCTGGAACGAGATGAGCTTTAAGGTCCCTTCCTCTCCAAACCATCCTGGCATTTTCTGATTCTATTTTGGGGGTTTTTGGTCTCTGATTCTATTCCAGGGTTTCTGAAATCCAGCCAGGGCCATGCTGGTGTCAGCTGCTTGTTGTCTGGACAGAATCCTTTAAGGTTACCAGCAGGTTTGATTTTCCTTGTGCTTCTGGAATCTGTTCTGACAAGCAGAGAGGGAAGCAGCTTCCTGCAAGTGAATGAACTCCCACGCACAGGGCAATTCAGGGCCTCCTGTACTGTTTGAATTCCACTTAAATCCCATCTTAAGGGCTTAGTTTTACATCTGGAATGAATGTAGTTGTGTGAAGGGCTGAGTCAGAGCTCCTGATAGTGTCTGGATCATAAAAATGATGATCAATGGTGGGATTAGAATTGTGGCAGTGTGGACATCCCACCCAGCACTGGAAGAGCTTTTGTCTGTAGAGGAGTTACAAAGATTTCGTAAAACCAGCAGAACTTGGAAGATAAAGGAATTGGCAGCTGTTTTATTTGGCAATTCTGTTCCTTTTCTGCTTTTCTTTCCCATACACACAGAGGTGCTGTTGCCCAGTATTCCCTGGCTGCCAGTTCTGGGATGTATCACTACAAGACATTTGGGCACAGGGCTGGTTTTGTCCCTTTTTCCTTTGGCCATCACAGAGGTACATCTGCCTCACATTTAATCCTTGAGTGCCTTACAGACAGGGCAAAACAATTTTTGCTGTTTTGTGTTAAAGGCAGTAGCAGCTCCTGAAAATCCTGTGTTTTCTCTGGAATCTGTGTGATGGAGTATAGCTCAGTTCAGATGGCTGTATATATCTACATAAATAAATATTTGTGGTCCCAATTGCAGGGACCTGATGCAAAAATAATTCTATTTTTAGGAAGAGGAGAGAATTTTAAGCTATAGGATGGAAGAGTTCTAGCGTCATGTTTTATAATTTCTAATAATATTCTTTTCTGCAATATTTTAATAAGACTATCCAGCTGGATTGTGTAATTTTGTTTTGATCCAAATAGTTAAAAGATTATAATGGCATTTATTTGATTTCCAGTTAATTGTCAGTCAACCCTGAAGCTCATTTATATCAGCATGCAGATAAGGAAAATCTTTTAAGCACAGTTTATTAAATGGCAACACTATTAGCATACAAATTATGCTCAGAATAGAATAAACAGGTACAAAGATCATTAACATATGATACAGACAGTCAGATCTCAGATGGGATTCAGTGGGACCTTTTCAAAAATACCAGGGCTGTCAGCAGCAGGGACAAGTCATTCACTCAGCCAAACTTTACTCACATTTCCATCTGCATAAATCACTGCTAATTCCGAGTCACCGGGGAGTTGTGCTCATCTTTCTGCCCCTCACTCACTTCCCTTTGTAGTTTTGAATGCAGCCACTCCTGCTCCTCAATCTTGGTAAAATTAGAGGAGTCAGATATTGTCTCAGTGTCTGGCAGCATGTCTGGAGAAATTTATAAACAATATATCTTTGCACAGCCTGGAAATAAAGAGGGGGTTTGCTCCTGAGCAGCAAGGGGAGGCTGAGCAGACATGGTTTCAAATCGGATTTCTCAGATAATAAAAATTACTTTGCCTCTGATTTCATCAGATCCAGATTCCTCCCTTTTTATCAACACAGTGCCATGGTGAGGCTTCAATAAGGCTGGGAGGTGTCAGATGTTAGAGGCAGACAGGAGACAAGAAGAGGGAATCTTCACAGAGTATCAGGGTTACTTTATTTGGAGAAGAATGACACCCTTGAAGGGAGAGCTGCCCTTCTGGCAGTGCTGAAACCTGCAGAATTCACCCAGTTTTACACCGACCCAGCTCAAGATTCTGATGGGGATTTCAAAGCCCTTTGCTGTTTGAATCCATGCATTTCATATCCATGAATTAACATCCCCCCTCTCCCAAAAACAGATTGGCTGAACAATGCAGCAGTGCACAAAGCTACCCCGCTGCACTTTTAAATCTAATGACTTGACACCTCTTTCTTTTCTCTGATTTTATTTCTTCTATCAGCCTTTCTAAATACATATTATTCTTTCATGCTCTTAAGATCAAAGCAAATAGCCATCAACAATCTTTTGTTCACATGAGACAACACATTCGGAGATGGTTTGTTTGGCCTGCTTAATTAAAAGCTGTACCTATCATCCCTGCTTGATTTCTCAAGTTCTTTACTTAAAAAGTATGTGTGACAATTTTAATGAGCTCTCACTTCTTCCCCACAGCCTCGTGGCTCCTGCACAAACTTTGCAAACTCTTCTTTTTGAACATCACACGGAGCTCTGACTCCAGCAGATCCCAGGGAAGCTGTTTGTTTTCCCTCCCTGCACACGGTGCTCAGCTCAGCTCATCTCCTCTCCTGATGGAGTCACTCAGAGGGGAATTTCAATATTTATATCTGAGGGGTTTAAAGTAAAAGAAGGCCAGGTTAGATTAAGAATGAGGGAGAAATATTTTACATTGCTGGTGACAAAACACAGGGTGCTCAGAGCAGCTGTGGCTGCCCCTGGATCTGTGGAAATGTCCAAGGCCAGGCTGGAAATTGGGGCTTGGAGAACCCTGGGACAGTGGAAGCTCCCTGCTCATGGAACTGGATGATCCTTTCCAACCCAAACCTTTCCATGATTCTACATGGAACAATATTCCTGTGCATTCCAAATTCCCCCCAGTGTGCAGGAACTCGGCATGAACAGCCAGAACTGGATTTCCACCTCTTCTTTTGCTCACAGCAGCTTGGTTCAGCTGAGCTGCTCACCCAGAGGTGGCACCAGGCAGGAGGCAGCAGGACTCTGACCAGGATTTGAGCATTTTTTAAGTCTGAGATGCAGGCCTAGACTTAGGCCTGTGTTTAAGCAATCCCTCAGGGCTTTGTGAACAGCTGAGTCCTGAGTTCCTCCTTCTCCTGCCTCTTCCACAGGGCTGCATTTACCAAATCTGCTTCAGGTCTTGTGCTTTTGGTCCTTTGACAGGCACTTATTTACTTATTGAGAGTTGAAGTCCAGTTTTCCTGACAGACAAAATATTCTCCTTGCATTGTGTTGGACAAGTGAAACTTTTCTGTCTCGTCACAGCACTTGGAATTACCTTGTCTTGTGATGCAGCTGCTCAGAATTATTATCTATAGCCTTCACACAGCCTCAGGTGTGAACAGGAATGGTTTCTAGCAATCCTTTCAGCAGGTGAGACGTGCCTTTCACAGCTTCTTTTTAAACCATTTGTCAGAGCTTGATCCAAAGCCCATTAAGGGCAATATTCCCTTTGCCTTCTGCATCACAGCTCCCTGATTTGAGAGAGAAATGGGAGAGGACAAAGTGCAGCCCCTCTGAACCCACCCACGGCACAAAGTCGTGGCTCTGAGGGTCTTTGGGGCACCTCTGCTGTTCTTGGCCCCTGGGGCAGCATTTCACAGGGCATTGTTGGTTTTCTTCTTGCATTTGAAATGCATCACCTTTGATTTTCTGCTGTGCTCTGTCTTCCCATCCCACTCCTGACACAGACCTCAGGACAGCTGGAAATTTCTCACTTTTTAAAATGTTTTATTTTAATTCCCTTCCCCACTAAACTAATTACTCTGGAGTCCTTTGTGCTCTTACACAAATTCTGCCTGAGTGTCTTATTTACTGCTCGCTCTAATTGTCGTTAGGTGGTGTGACCTGTTTCACACAACTCAGGAGCTTTTATTTAGCAGATTCTCTCTCTGCTAAGCTCCATTTTGATCCATTGAAAGAGTCATTCCATCCCCAGCCTGCCCAGCCATTGAAATATTGTTTCAGAACAGCATTTCTTCAGATCAAACGTGACACTGTCAGCTCTTGTGTGGGTACAAACCCCTCTTAGTGGCTAAATGAGGGAGATGGGAATTATCAAGGTCTCAGTTCATCATGAAGAATACAGGGATGAAAAATCTGAGGCATGACCAAACTTCAGTGAAAAAGCTGTAACCAGAATCCACAGGGGCTAAGACAGAGCTTTCAAAGCTTCTCTCCCCTCTGCTATTCTGTATTTTACAGGCTGTTTTTTCCTGTGTATTTACCTACACTGAAGCTTTTGGGGATGGAGATTGCCTTTTTCATTTTTTTTCTTCTTTATGCCACTTCTGGATTTTAATTTGCATCTAAGATCTTTTAGGTGCAACTGCAGTAAAAGTAACAGGTCATCAATATTTGATGGAGAGGAAGACACTGAGGTGGCTTGTTCTGAATTATTATTCAGGTGCCAAATTTATGAACACTTGCTGATTCACACTGGAATCTCTTTGGGTACTCTTTGATGAACACCATATGTTACCCAGCCACTCGATTGCATCCCCTATTTTATCACCAGCAGTTTTTCTGGTGCTTGGTGCAAGCTGATGGGAAGAAATGCGTCATTAATGCAAAAAATATTGCAGAGGCAGTAGGGGAATACTTGGAAATGTTTCTTCATATTCAAAGCTGCCTTTGGATCAGTTATGGGTGTGTCCCCACAGGGAGGGAGGGCACCCAGGGCTCCTGTCCCCAGAGGTGGCACCAGCTCAGTTCATGGGTCACTGAACCGTGGCAAATCCTGATCAGGAATGCTCCCCAAGTGCCAAAATCCAGCTCCTGGCCCTGCCCAGACCCCACAGATCCCACCCTGGGCATCCCTTCAGTGGTGTCCAAGCTCTCCTGGAGCTCTGGCAGCCTCGGGAATGTTCCCATTCCTTGGGGAGCCTGGGCAGTGCCAGCACCCTCTGGGGGAAGAACCTTCCCCAAAGTCCGACCTGAGCCTGCCCTGGCACAACTTCACTCATCCTTCCTCATCCAAAGCCCTCCTTCACCCGACACATTGCTGTATTGAGGAGGGGACTTTGCTTCTTCTATTTTGCCCTGCTCCAGTTCCATTTGAGGGATTATTAAACCTGAGCTGATTTCCTGGCTGTATCACAAGTGGCAAACCCGGGGCTGCTGCAGTACCTGGTGATTATTGCCAAGGAAACAAAGATTTTTCATTCAGGCCTAAATCCCTTCCCCTCCAGCTGCACACCCCAGTGCCAGCACCCCGGGGACACCTCTGCTCCTCCCTGCCCTGCCCAGGAGCAGATCTTTGTGCAGGGAAAGGTCAGATGAGGCTGGGAGACACAAAATTAGGGGATAAAAGCAAGAAGACCACCAGAAATCCAAGCTGAGTGCTCCTCCCTCCCAGCTGAGATGCTGGGAGGGTGTAACAGGAGCAGGACAAGGCCTGGCGTGTGTTCCACTTGCTGTTACAAATGTATAAATGCCAGAGTGGGAAACAGAAACACACTGTGATGGGGGTTTTTTTGTGTGTTTAATGGTTCTGATGCTACTGCCAGCTCCAACTTCTGCTCTTGTGATTGTTCATTTCCTTTAATAATTCAGTACATCACCCAATCTTATGTTGTTAGTAATAAATATTAAATACCCAAGCTGTGATGCATGAATTAGATGTTTTCTATTTTATGAAAGGAGCCTTGTATTAGAGTTAAATGTCAATTAAATGAGGGATATAAAAAATGATGCAGTGCTGCTGTGAGTGAATGAAGCCTGGTTTCCTGTGGAGTTGTGGCTTACACTGAATTTTTTTGAGTGTGAGGAAATGTGGCATTTGGGTGCAGATTCTCTGCTGCCTGTTGAGCTTAGTGGCAAGAGGAGATGCACATAGAGACCCTGATCCCATTTTTATGGAACTTCCAGGACCTCCATGCCCTAAATTTCTTCTAAACTCGGAAAAAAAATTTGTTCAAGTTCTACATTTACCAGGTGCAGCAGCTGGATGTTGAAGAACTAGGGGAAAAAAAACCCCAAAATATTACAGAATAATATTTTCTGTGCTAAAGTTCATTGCTAATTCAGCTTTTATTTGAAAATCCTCTACTTTTAGAGGTGTGTTCTATGTAATTCTGTAGAAATTCGTAGGATTGTAGGATTTTATGTAGAAAATCCCCAAAATCCTGCAGTTCTGCCCTTGTCTGTGACAGCAGAAGGGGGCCAGACACAGAGTGACAGCTTATTCAAGGAAATCATATCCAATCCTTGTCCTGACTTACATCCCATCTCTTTAGCTTAAAAAGAAAATATGAACAAGCTTAAAAATTAATTTTGTCCATAAACCCCAGGAGTGGTCCTGAAATTACCATTAAATGCAATTTTCCCAATACTCTGCAAACTGCTACAAACAACTCAGTGGCTCCAGGGAGGTTTGAGGGCCCTGTGAGACAGTTCTGGATTTGATTTGGCTCCTTGGCTCCTGAGGTGCCATTTGAGCATCTCAGCCAGTCTGATAATATTTTTTAATAATCCTGACACAACTCCACGGGCAGCTGGGCTCACACACAACCTTAGCTTGGCTTAGGAGCACTGGGATCTGTAAAAAAACCCACAAAACCATGGTAAAATAGAACATCAGTAAGGAGCAAGTTGAGTCTTTCAACTTTGTCTTGAGAGTTCAGATTTTGCTGTAAGAAAGTCACTGGAAAAGTGAATGATCAACCCCAGTTTGCCAATAAAACATTTTTTATAGAGAAATTAATAAGCAGCAGAGGTGAAAATTGGTTAACACATACTCAGCTTGCTGTAGAAGGAAAAAATCATAATGGAAACGTTTAAATATTAAAAGTAGCGCTGCATTTCTGTTACTATTCCTCTGCCAGAAGTCTTTTTTATTTCTATTTTTCTGTTGTTGCCCAGGAAAGTTGTGGATTCCCCATCCCTGGAAGTGCCCAAGGCCAGGCTGGATGGGGCTTGGGGCAACCTGTGGTGGTGAAAAATCTCCCTGTCCATGGCAGGGGGAGGGATGAGCTTTGGGATCCCATCCAACCCCAGCCCTTCTGGGATTCTGGGGTTCCATTTTGTCTGTTTTTCCCCCAGGGTGGTGTTCCTGGAGGATGGCAGCCTCAGGATCTCCAACATCTCCAGGCTGGATGCAGGGGTTTACACCTGTGTGGCCACAAACCAGTTTGGAGCTGCCAGGAACTCAGGGAAGCTGACTGTGAAAGGTATTTCAGGATTTCCTTCTTTTGGGGAACAAGATGAGCTTTAAAGACCCTTCCAACCCAAGGTTCTCTGATTTTGTAACTATTTTTTTTTTTTTAATATCCTTGTTTTCAGTGGTATCAGAATATTTGCTGTAGCCTGCAGTGCAACCTCATCCTTGACTTGGCATCTGGCAAAAATCCTTTCAATATTCACCTTCTGACAGAGCAATTAGCACTGATACAGCTCAGAGTGTGGCCTGGGGTGGTGCTGCAGCACAGCCAGCAGTGAGAACACCAAGAACTTCAGGGTTTCAGCAGCTCTGGCCTCATTGAGGTTCTGCCCCCTCTCACATGTCCCATACATTGTGGCAATATGGGAACATCCCATTAAAACATGAAAAAAAAAACCAACCCATTCTTTTGTTTGGCATTTTGGAGGTTTATTAAAACACCGAGTAACAACACGGTATAAAAATGATCTTGTTTGCAGGGAACATTTGTTTTTGTTTCCCCTCTGGAGAAGTTTGGGCTGTTCAATTATAGGCCTCATTGCTTCAGCATTATTTTCAACTGAAATGTCAGAACTTGGGAAAGCATAGCTAATGTGCAAATTAAGTTTATTGCTGTTCATCGAGTTGTTTATTCTTTGTGGGAGAAGTCTTTATTACACCTCCAGCACTCACATCTCCCCTCTTTTCTCCTCTGGAATGGGATTTGCCATATAATGCATGTTTGCTGTTTCTAAGCAAGATAGATGGATAAGGCAGAACCAAGAGCTTTTAAGAAGCTTTTAAAAGTATTTGAGGTGAAAGTTTTGAAGACAAGCCCATAAAAGAAGTAAAAAATATCACCCAAGTGAACATTCTGCATTAGTGGGGATGAGGAGGATACAAGAGGTGGAAGAGGATGGGAATACCATAATAAATTAATTTATTGTTTGTTATCACTACTAAAAAAGCACACCTCATGCCCAAATCCAGTGTAGTTCCCCAAAAGATAGTTTTCAATATTTATTAGGTGGAAGTAGACAGATTCAGGCCAATAATAAAGGATATTTCTTATGATAACAGCAGTGCCCAAGGCCAGGCTGGACATCGTGGCTTGGAGCTGCCTGGGACAGTGGAAACTGTGTGGGATTTAATCCCACTGGGTGGGATTTAAGGTCCTTTCCAACCCAAACCTTTCCAGAATTCTCTGATTTAAGAATCACTTAAAATCTGGAGTTAAGCTGTGATGAGCATTGAACTAACCCAGCTCGTGCACATTTCCTTCTCCTCCTCTCACATTATTTTCAGATCACATTAATATTGTTGAAGTGATTCTGCTCTCATTTTCTACATGTGTCTAAATTCTCACCACTTTATAACACTTCCATGCACAAAAGCTTTATTCAAGGGAATTGCTTACAACAAAGTGGTTGTTATCTCTAATCTGTCTGCCACTCATATCAACAAAAGTGAAGCCACATAAACCCATTTCTTTCCCCTCCAGCGAGTTGATACTTTCCTTCACAAGAGCTGCAAGTTTGGGTCTCCATGGGTTAAAAATTGGGTAATGGGTTAAAAATTATCAAATAAATAATTTTCCTGCCTGGGAATATCTCTGAAGCTGTAACTTGAGCAGTGCTGTGGAGTAAAGGCATTAATGTAGATTAAGGATGTTGATGTTTAAAGTAAGTGGAGGTGAGCAGCAACTTTGCTTTTGCTGCAGTTTTTGGCCAGGAGAATCCTTCAAATTTGAAGGACCACTGGCATGTTTTTAAAAGAATTCTGTACCTTTGGACTGAAATCATAACTATTGATTACAGGCTTTATGAAGTAGCATAATTAGGGTATTCCTAATACAAATATAAACTGATGTAGGATGTTCCTAATACAAATATAAAGTAATTTAGGGTGTTCCTAATACAAATATAAAGTAATTTAGGGTGTTCCTCTCACATCTGCTCACTCTCAGGCATATAAGGTGCTCATGGGGCTGGTGCTGCCCTAGGAGTGCTCTAAAATCCTCACTATATTAGAGAGAATTCCCTTTATTACAGAACATTTGGGCCAATTTGAAATCATTTCCCGAATGGTACAAACCCTCCTTCAATAACTGCTATTTCTGTGAGCACTTTAATTAAAAATATCTCTTTTTTGGTGGTTTTTTTTTGTTTCTTTTTTTTTTTTTTTTTTTTTTTTTGTCTGCTCAGAAAGGACTGTCATCACTATTCCACCCTCAGACACAGATGCAACAGTTGGAGAGAGCATTGTCCTGCCCTGCCAGGTGTCCCATGACCCCTCCCTGGACGTGGTGTTCTCCTGGGCATTCAATGGCCAGAGAATCGACTTGAGCAGAGGAATCCATCACTTTGAAAGGATTGGAAGAGTGAGTTTCCCAAACTCCTTAATGAAGCTCTTTGCCACAGCCTTTGCATGACACCGGTGTTTATCATAATTCCTCCCTCGCTATTTTTGTGCCTGGCAAATCACTGTTTCTTTGCAAGGGCTGCAACCATTTATTTTTCTTCCCTAAATTTCATAAAGGCGCTTGAGTTATTTGTGAAGCCATAATAAAAATGTCCCCATGAAAGAAACTGATGATAGCTATGAATATTTTAATTTAAAAGCTGAATTTTTTATTAATATTGAGCAATTTATTAAAATGCCCACTACAGAAAGCATGTTGTGAGTGATTAGTTTACTTTTTCTTTTTCTTCTTTTTTTTTTTTTTTATCTCTCCAGGAATCTGCTGGGGATTTGATGATAAGAAATATTCAGCTGCATCATTCTGGGAAATATGTGTGCATGGTACAAACTTCTTTAGACAGTCAATCTGCAACAGCAGATATAATTGTGAGAGGTATGTCTATAAGGGACACACACACATCTGCTGGAGGAATTAGGAATTTTTAACATCAGCTGTTGTTTAAATGACTCCTAGGATGTCGATCCCACATCTCAATAGTTAAATGTTTTATTTCTTTTACTTTTGGCCCCAAAATTGTGGCCAGCATGATCCTGGTGTTCAGCCAAGCCAGGGGAACCTCTGCAGTTCTGCCCTGCTCTCTTTGGCAAAAATTTTGGGCCACACAGGTCAGAGGGAACTCCTCTAATCTCAGCAGGCTGGGAAAAACAAAAGACCACATTCTTTTCCCCTATTTGGGGATAATATAAAAAAATATTTTCTAACTCAGCTTTTTACCACCAGCAGTGAGGAAATGCTGTCACAGGAGCAGATCTGTAAACCCTAAGAGAAATCAGAAATATGTTAGTGCGCCATTCTGCATTCTTTCTGAACCTCAGTCTTGACTGAATTCAGTAGGAATTCTCAAAATGTTCGATGGTTCAACAAAAGACAACATTGGGTGCCTTTCTTTGTCAGATACAAAAAAGAAATCATTCCTTTGTTTGTAGTTTTCATGTTAGCGACATCAAGACATTAATTTTCCTGACTCATAAAAATGTAATCCAGGCATGGAGCCATCATTTAGGGATTGTGCAGCTTTCATGACAGTGCAGCTTCATGAATAATTCCTCTGACTCAAGAAAGTAAGAGTCGCCCAAGCCATTCCAGCAGTGAATCTTCTCTTCCCAATGCCTTCCTCTTAAAATGCTGATCGTGTCAGGCCCCCCAGGTCCACCAGAAGATGTTAAAGTTGAACATGTTTCTAGCACGACTGCTGGGCTGTCCTGGAAGCCTGGAGCAGACAACAACAGCCCAGTGCAGATCTACAGCATCCAGACCAGGACTCCCTTCTCGGTGGGATGGCAGGCAGTGGCCACAGGTGAGCAATTCAGGAGTTCTCCTGGACTTCTAATTTTGCATGTACCAAGAATTACCTCAGAAACTCATTGCTGGTGTCGTGTTTGCCTCCAGCTCCTGAGGTCATTAATGGCAGGACTCACAGGGCCACCGTGGTGGATTTGAGCCCCTGGGTTGAGTACGAGTTCCGCGTGGTTGCCAGCAACAGCGTTGGCATCGGGGAGCCCAGCAGGCCCTCGGCCCTCCTGAAGACCAAAGCAGCAGGTGAGGCCCTGCTTCCTGCCAGCTTTTCCCTCCTCTCAGCTCTGGGAATTTCACTGCAGCAGAGCCACTCATCCCTACAGGGTTATTCACCCAATTCCATAGGCAGGGAACCAAGGTGCTCCACAGGAATGGGCTTGGAGCACCCTGGCACGGTGGGAGGTGTCCCTGCCCATGGGCTTTGAGGTTCCTTCCACCCCAAACCATCCTGGCATTCCAGGAGAAAAGCTGGAGTTAGCTGATGTTCCTCCCTTTGATGTGTCCAACCAATCTTCCTCTCAAGCAGTCAACAATTTTTGTTCTCCCGATTAAATCCAAGTCTTTACCCTGCTCATGAAATGCTAACTCCACTCTCTGAATATCCCTTGGCTGCAGAGGTGTCTGATAGCTGAGCATCAGGAGGAACAGGATAACTTTAACTTTGGGTATTGGAAGAAATAAATGACAGCATCCAATGCCCAGTGAAACCAACAGCTCCTACTGATTCCAGAGTGGAACCCTCCCTGTCTGTCTGTCTGACTTTATTCTTTTATCTTCTGGGAATTGGAATTTTGTCTTCTGGGAATTGGAACCTCACAGGAAGCTGCCTCATTCTTGGGTGACCAACACTGTCAGTCCTTTGACCTGCTCAGTTTGGTACAATTTATTTGCAGCCCAAACCTTTGGTTTGTTTTATGTTCCTCCCAGCCCCCTGCTTATCAACTCTCTCCCACCTATAAAATCAGAGTTTATAGGATGGAAAGCAGTAAAATGGAAGAAGCTTTTACAATCCATTTTCTCTTCTCTGTTTATCTCATTTGCCAAGCTCTGAAGTTTGGCAAGCTGCATTTCAGGACAGAACTCAAAATACAGTATTGTACTTTATACAGAAGAAAATACATTTCTTTCAGAAT
Organism: Cettia cetti; assembly: GCA_013401135.1. Lineage (NCBI taxonomy): Eukaryota > Metazoa > Chordata > Aves > Passeriformes > Sylviidae > Cettia > Cettia cetti. The sequence continues at coordinate 22,471 of VZUI01053250.1, forward strand.
GTGGAATCCATTTGTTTCTGGGAAGAGAATCCCAGTTTGGGTTGGTATGAACTTTAAAGACCATCTAGTTCCAACCCCCAGCACCTTCCAGAGGAGGTCAGACTTTTTTAAATTTCCCAGCAGAGGATCTCAAATAAATATTCTCCATTACATGACTGATCACGAAGACCAAATTAGTCTTGAAAAGGTTTTTGTTGCTGTCACCACCGTGGGGCTTTGTAAAGTGGGATATTCAAAACCAGACAGTCAGTGAAAGCTTTCATCTTTTAAAGCTTTTATTTATTTATTTATGAGAGGGATTCACAAGGCTGGGGCAACGAGGAGAAAGGAACAATGAAGTTATTGTTATTTATCATGGCAATAACACAAGGAAGATTATTCCCTTATAGCATAGCTCTGCCTGAAGTTTAACAAAAGGGACAAAAAGACTCACTTCAGGTTTTAGCTGCTTAACTCCTTCACTACTGTAAATTCTTCTGTCTCAAATTGCAGTGCAGTGGGGCAATATCAGCCTTTATTAGTTTTTTAATCAGAATAGGAAACTGAAATCAGCAGGGCAGTGTGGGCAGCAAATACCTGGCCAGGAAAGGGTGAATTTGAGCTCTGCTGTTGTAATAACTACTTTGCCAGCCGAAATCTGAGCATTAGTAGATTTGTGGATGCAAATGAGCCACTGTTCATTTCATTAAAATGGAGCTGAGAATTAATTGAGCCTCTGTTGGTGCACTCAGCTGTAAATTTTCATCTGTTTCTCAACTCTGACCCAGTTGAGGCTCTGCTGAGCTGCAGCACAAAAAAATTTTCCCAGTGCAAATGTAGTAAGTACCAAACACATTTAACACATGGGCTAATGGAGCATCACTTGGTTCATGAAACAGTGAAACACCAGGCTCAAAGGTTTGTTTTGCTGCTTCCATGCAGTTCTTGTCAGTCTGAGGCTATTTGCCTCTGGTGTGACCAAAGACATTGATTGTGGGTGACAAAAATGAGCAGCTCTGCAAAACCCTCCAGAAGAGCCCAGGCTGTTTACACTTGCACTCACTCTTGTGGCTGCACAGCAAAATTATCCTGAAAATCCTCCCATTTCTAGAGGATAAAATTTATCTAAAATCAGATAGATGTTTATATGTGGACCAGAATCCAGAAATGATGATGGGTTCACATCAGTTTTGGAACTTTAGGCACTGTTGCTTTTATTGCCACCCCTGGAGCTGGGTTCATGCATTTGTCAATGGGAAGGATAAGCAGATATGGCAAAATGTGCCCAAAACCTCCACAAAAAAAAAAAAAAAAAAAAAAAAAAAAAAAAAAAAAAAAAAAAAAGCTTCTGAGATGTAAATATCCCACTTAATTCTCACCCTACACTTCAGCTTCTCAGGCAGTGAGAGCTGAATGAAGAGAATGACAAAACAGTCTTGAAATTTCTGGAGACAGGCTTTGGAGATGGCACCACCAAATGTCCTGCAGAGGGTTCCTGTCTCTGCCTGTTCCAGGGATGTCCTCTTCTCTTACTCTTCTGCAGCAGCTGAAAAAGAAAGTGATATCATAGAACCATAGAAGGTTTGGGTTGGAAGGGACCTTAAAGAGGAAATACACAGCAAGAGGCAGAAAATGCTCATATTTTCCTTGTCTCTCCATCATGAGCCCCTTCAGCCTCAACAAAGTTTCCTGATCTCAATCCTCTACCTCTGATGCTCCACACCTGTGGAATTTTGGAAAAATTCAACTCTAATCAACCAACTTTTGGACACTTACAGTCTTGGGAGAGGGATAAAAGCAAATTGTAAGTTTTGAATTTGCTAAGAAAAGCATACAACCAATTTAAAAAAATTAATATATTGCTCCAACAACATGTTTACTGAACAAATGCATAATTAGTAAATCAGTAGTGTTGCAGCTACAGCCTGAATGGAACATCATTTTGCCAATTAGTTGATGAGGCATAATAATGTCAGATACTTGATGCTCCCAGCTCTTTAATTAATTTTTTGAACCAGGGTACTCGTGTATCAAATGCATCTATAGCTTCAGCCTTAGAAAATGTGTAAACATCATTTGAGTTCATTTCAAATGGGCTGCTGTGCAATGCAATCCCTGTCCCACCTGTTGAGAGGAGGAATGGCTGCAGGTGAGGTGGGAATGCTCTGATCTCCCTCTTGGAAAGGCCTCCAGGATCCTTGGGTCCAACCTTTGGCCAAGCACAGCTTTGTCCAGAGCTGGGCACAGCATTGAGGTGTGGCCTCAGCAGTGCCAGTGCAGGGGGACAATCACTGCCCTGGGCCTGTGGCCTCACTGGTGCTGCTCCAGGCCAGGTGACCTTGGCCTTCTTGCCCACCTGGCCACACCTGGCCTCGTCTCTAGCTGCTGTCACCAGCACCCCCAGGTCCTTTTTAGCTGGGCACTTTCCCAGCACTCTTCCCCCATCCTGGAGTGCTCCACAGGGCTGTTGTGACCCAAACCCAGGACCCTGCACCTCACCTTGTGCAGCCTCACTCCACTGGCCCCAGCCCATGGATCCAGCCTGCCCAGAGCCCTCCTTCCAGCAGCTCCACACCCCCACACAGCTCAGGGCCACCTGTGGACTTCCTGAGGGTGTCCCTTGTCCCAACCCATGGATCCAGCCTGCCCAGAGCCCTCCTTCCAGCAGCTCCACACCCCCACACAGCTCAGGGCCACCTGTGGACTTCCTGAGGGTGTCCCTTGTCCCAACCCATGGATCCAGCCTGCCCAGAGCCCTCCTTCCAGCAGCTCCACACCCCCACACAGCTCAGGGCCACCTGTGGACTTCCTGAGGGTGTCCCCTGTCCAGACCAGCCACAGGGACACCGAGCAGGCTGGCCCCAGGACTGAGCCTTGGGGAAGCAGCTGCGAGCACCAACATCTTTCCTTCTCCAGTTCCTGTGGTGGCACCCACCAACATCAGCGGAGGAGGAGGGAGCCGCTCCGAGCTGGTCATCACGTGGGAGGTAATTCTTAGCCCAATTAACCTCAGTGTCTAACGAGGAGAGTCCCTGGGGGGAACCACAGCCCTGCTGAAATCCAGAGGCTTTTGGTCACCAGCTTTGGCGGGGCCTGGATTTCACCCTGGATGTGGAGAGCAAACAGCCTGTAAGATACACAGCAAGTTTTCTGTGTTATAGGGAGCAATTTATAAAAATAAACAGTTTAAGAGGCGTGTTGTAAAGATGTTTAGAAGTCTGCATAACCCTCTTATCTCCATTGTACAGGAGGTGCTTAACACATTAATCTGCTTGGCCATTTTCTGCATTTACATTTTTCCTACTTTTGTTTACATGTTTTCCATTCTGGAACGCTGTGCTGACAAGACATATCCTATTATGTGTTAAAGGAGATGAGCCTTTTAATTCTCCAGCACTCCAGCAAGAGCAAAGAATACACATTTTCAGAGCAGTTAATGCCAGACAAGTTGCAAAGGGTGACTGCAGGTCATTGCAGAGAGCAGAAAGTGAGTGCCTCCTTTTCCAGCCTCCCACGAGCTTCCCACAGGCACTGGGATGAAGGCAGGCAGCCTCTGGCAAAGCCTGGGAAGTGATGGGACAGCTTCTTGGTCAAAAAGTGAAAAATCAGATCAAAAGAAATTTTTAAAAAAAACCATCCCCGCTAGATAAATAACACAGTTGATGTTTTCCCCTCCCCATGCTGCAAACAGAGTGAAATTCACTTTCCCTGAACTAAGTTTTCCTCCATCTTCACCTTTCACTCTTTTGTTTCATTTTCTCCTCTTTGGGAGCAGAAGAACATGAAAATCGAAAACAACCTGAGAGATCTCAATCAAATTATCCTGTTGGGCTCCATAGTGTGTCCCGAAAAACAATCAGAAGAAATCCTAATTATGGCCAGCTAACAACACTGAACACGGCTCTGCGGCTTTCTGTGATGAACTCACTAAATGTCTTGATTAAATCTGAGGTCACAGAAGCCTCAAAAACAAATTAAATGCTCTAGAAAGTAGCTTGAACTCCTATAAATCCCCAGTGAGCCATCATCCCTCACATTTAACTCTCTCAGGACTGGAAAAGAGATGGAAAAGGGGAATATTGGGTTTTTGCAAAACACCGAGGGAAAGACACATGTTATAAATGCCAGGGCAGGCTTATTGTCATTATTTTTATTATTAGAATTAGAAGGAATTTGTGATTAAAAAAACTTAAGTGACCTGAAATCATCTGAAGTGCTTCAAGATTTTCTTCTATCACCTCACACTGTTTGTGCTCCAAGAATTTGCAGAAGAGGCTGGAGCCAGGACTCAGGTCCTGACCCTTTTTCTGTCTTTTTGCACCATTTTCCATGCCTGTTTTTCCATGCCTCTCCCTTCGATGCAAGCCTCTGAAATAAATGTAGTTTTACTGAGAAACACTCCCTTTCTCCATTTAATCCTGATTTTATTTCATAAATGTCCTTTTGCTTTGAGAATGTGGAAGTATTTTTATCCCATGAAAAACCAAACTTCATGCTGGACACGGTGTTGCTGTAATTGCCTTTTCAGTTTGAGCCTTTCATACGTATCTTGACATGAGATTTTATTAATAGAAACATTAATTTTGCCATGTTGACTTGCAGGAACATTTCTGTTCTGAGAACTTAAATAAGAATATGTTCATGCACTTGAGGCTTTCTTCTTGCTGAAAAAATACATCAGTACTGTACTCAGAGGCAGGCAATTATACAACTGACACACATTTCTCTGTATACATTTGCTCCTTCCCAACTCTTTTTTCCCTTTAAAATCGTTTATTTAAAATTAGCATTCTTATGGCCCTTTGGGGGGAAAAAAAATTCTACAAGCTACAACTTGTACTGAGTGAAATGCTTTTAATTTTGCAAACTTCATGCCTGAAAGAGACAACTTTAATGGAGCTGATCAGATCTTTTGTTTCTAAATTGATTGCCCCGATAGATTTATTATTTTGATTTTTATTTCAATATTACATTGGCGGATGGGGCAAACATTATTATCTTCTCTAAGGCACAGCCAGCTGAATCAATACCACTAAAATATAGTCAGGGAATGAAGATTCAATTAAAACTGTGGATACACTCAGACCTTTATTGACTGCCTGTCACCACAGCCGGTGTCAGAAGAGCTCCAAAACGGGGAAGGTTTTGGCTACATCGTCATGTTCCGACCCCTTGGCTCAACAACCTGGACCAAAGCTGTGGTGGCCTCGGTGGAATCCAGCAAATATGTTTACAGGAATGAGAGCATCACACCCCTCTCTCCTTTCGAGGTGAAAGTTGGTGTCTACAACAACCAAGGAGAAGGGACCCTGAGCTCCATTTCCATCATCTACTCAGGAGAGGATGGTAACACAAGTTACTCTCAGTAGAAATGGGTGTGTAGCAGCAGTAGGGGACAGATGTGACCAGGCAGACCTCACAGGGTTTTTAAGGACCCTGCTCGTTGGATGTTTATAACAGACATGAGGCGGGAGTGGGGAATCTGAAGTAAAAATGGCAAGAGGCAAATTTTCAGGATGATTTTCAGTAGAGGGCCTGTTTCAATTAATTTGTCCCCAAGGTGCTTCTGCTGATCACATTGGGAAAACTGGGAGACACTCAAAGGTGTTGCTCTCAGAGGGTTTGGTTCCTCAGACCACTCAGTGCAGCCAATCTCTGAAAATCTGCTCCAGCAGATGGGGAATGACCAATTTTGAAAACAGATTTTGCTGTCATTCCACCATGAGTGAGGAGCAAAGCTCAGGGTTACACCAGGGGCTCTTCCAGCAGCATCTCTTCCCCTTGCACTCTGCTGTGGCATGGAGGCAGGACTGTAAAATGCTGCTGCTGCCTTCTCCAAGCGTCTCCACTCCGAGCAGGAGCAGCCATTTCAGTCCAGGCACACACACCCCTCAGAGGAGGAAAGGCAGGAAGGGCCTCCTGGGTGAGATGTTCCAGCAGGGTTGATTTCAGCCTGCTGAGGGCATCAGGGATAGGACCAGCACCATGTGCTGCTCTGGGGTTAAGTATGGGGTCAGTGGCCAATGACCTGAGGGCAAGGAAACCTATAGAGGGGCATGAGGGATGAACAGCTGGGGAGGGCAGGGTTGAGTGACCAATGGGGGAAACAATCCAGGGTAGATTGGGAAGACACCATGAAGGAAGTCTTCTCTTCCAGCCTAGGCAGGGAACTCTATGGTAAATCTTCCCAGGGCAAAGGCAGAAAGTTTCCTGCGGGGTTTTAGGGCTCCCACTCTGTGGTCCCAGCCATGTCCCAGCAGCTGTGTTTCCCTGTGGGGGTTTTAGGGCTCCCACTCTGTGGTCCCAGCCATGTCCCAGCTGTGTTTCCCTGTGGGGTTTTAGGGCTCTCTCTGTGCTCCCAGCCATGTCCCAGCTGTGTTTCCCTGTGGGTGGGTTTAGGGCTCTCTCTGTGCTCCCAGCCGTGTCCCAGCAGCTGTGTTTCCCTGTGGGGGTTTT
>VZUI01053254.1:0-28892 GCA_013401135.1 Cettia cetti
CACCATTGCTGCTCCAGGCCAGGATGCCATTGGCCTTCTTGGCCACCTGGGCACAGCCTGGCTCATGTTCAGCTGCTGTCACAGCATTCCCAGGTCCTTTTCCACTGTGCAGCTTTCCAGCCACTCTGTTGTATGATCTGTTGACTCTTGCTGGATGCCAGGTACCCACCTATCACTCTCCTGTGCCACTGGACAGGTGTGAGAAATTACAAACAAAATAACACTCACCAACTATCATCACATACAAAAGAATTTCAGCTTTGCTATATTAATTGAATTTATTAGCACTCTGAATCAGAGAAGGATAATAAGATGTAAAATTAATCTTAAAAGTATCTTCCCCAGTCCTAATCTCCTTCCTGGGGTCTACCTCCTCCCCCCACTGCAGCACAGGGGGATAAGGAATGAAGGTTACTCTCAATTCATCACAGGCTATTTCTACTTCTGCTCATGGATGAGAGACTTCCCTTTTTCCATTGTGGGGTCACTCCCAAAGGAGAGTTCTCCCCAAACTTCTCCAGCATGATTCCTTCCCACAAGCTACAGTTCTTCATGGGTATCTACCTTCTCCAGTGTGGGTTTGCTTCATGGAGCTCCTCCTGCCCCCCTTCCGCACTGACCTTGGTGTCTGCAGAGATGTTCCTGTCACATATTCCCACTATTTTCTTCTCTGGGAGCGATTACAACTGTGTAGTAATTTTTTTTTTCTTATGTATGCTGTCACAGAGGTGCTACTACCACTTCTGATTTATTTACCTTGGCTAGTGGTGGGTCTGTCTTGGAGCCAGCTGTCATTGGCTTGGACATGGGGAAAGCTTCTCCCAGCTTCTCACAGAACCCACTCCTGTATATTCCCCACCACTCCTCCCACCCCACTTCCAAAACCTGGCTGTGCAAACCCGATGCAGCCTGCAGCACTGCCTGGGCAAGGCCCAGCACGGGGCCTTGTTGAACCTCAAGCCAGTGGCCTTGGCCCATCAATCCAGCCTGTCCAGATCCCTACGCAGAGCTTTCCTGTGCTACAGATCAGCACTCCTACCCAATTTGGTTTTGCTTGCAAATGGACTGAGGTTGTGCAGATCCTCTTGTCCAGATGATGAATAAAGACATTAAACAGAGCTGACCATGATACTGAGCCCTTGGGAGCTGCATTGGTGACTGATGCCAGCTGGATGTAGCTCCATTCACCTCCACTCTCTGGGCTCAGCCATCCAGACAGGTTTCCAGCCAGCGCATAGCACACCCATGCAAGCCAGAGCAGCCATTTTCTCCAGGGGAATGCTGTGGGAGACAGTGTTGAAGGCTTTACTGGAACCCAGGCAGATAACATCCAAAGCCTTTCCCTCACCAGCTGAGAGGGTCACCCTGTCATAGAAGGAGGTCAAACAGGACCTGCCTTTCTGTACCTCATTCATTTCCAAAACACAGAAATTTCATTCTCTCCAAGCACTTGCATGTTTGATTGCCATCATGCAAAGAGGACAGTCGAGATCATAGCACTGTTGTGGGAAGGACTTGCTAACAGAAATATATGAAGGTTTGGAATTGCCTTTTAAAGGAAATCCAGGCTTAAGGGAGAGGTCAGCACTAGATTTGCTCATAATTTTTTTTCCATAAAAGGTAACTAAATGGTCATCTTATAAAAATATACACATACAGCCTAATTTTAATTTCAATAAATAAAGATACTGAGAACAAACATTGCTGTTTGTTGGCTCCAGCTATAAAAACCTAATTGTTTTGAAAGATACTGTTTTCAACTTCAGGTTCTAACAAGAAGAAAATTGCTGAGTTAAAAAGGTTCCTACTGATAATCCATTGTCATGCTTATAATCCCAAAGAATTTAACTCCATTTTTGTTTGTGCACTGCCATGGGCTTTCGTGGCTTGAAGCACCATAGCTTATAATTAGCTAAGCTATGTCAGATACATGAAAAACCTCCAAGGCCAGCCTGAATATAATAACTATGCTGATATGTTCCTCATTAATATGGCAACAAAGTGGTAGTTTTGACTTCATTTTTTGAGTCTGCAATGTTCCAGATTTCTTATTTATAGCAAGCACTGTAAGGAGGTATGATACATGCTGGAATGGATTTCAGTTTAAAACATCAGCAAGTGAAGGTTTTATCAAGGACACTAAGAAGAAGGACACTCAAAAACCAAGGCAGCAATTTAAGAAAAGAAAATAAAAGCCATGGCTATAGTCCAAACCCACATTCTTATTACTGATGGGTTTGAAAGATGTTAATGGCAACTACCAAAGATTATTGAATGTGGCCTGTAACCCACAACTATAAAAAGCTAATTCCAAAGAGTGTTTCAAACACTTTCGGTCTCAGTAATAAGGACAATTAACATAAGGCAAGCAACAGAGGTGAGGAACTGTGAGTTTCTTACTCACATCTCTGGGACAGTGAATAATTGATTACAGAGATGTTAGCCCTTTTCTCTGACACTACTGAGAAAATTAACTTCTGGCTGTTCAGGTCAAAGTCATGACCTGGGCCATGCAGTCCAGCATTAAGAAGTCACATTCCCAAGCCACACTTTTTTTTCCATTCAATCTGTCATTGAAAATAATCACATTAAGAAATTCACCAAGACCTTGAGCATAAGTTACTAATTTTAATCTTTTAATTTGCAGTGATACAAATCGGTTTCACTATGGAAATTCACTTTAGTTTCAGAAGGAAAATTCTACCTCTACTTTTTTTTGCTGTGATAGGCTTGATTTTAAAACTCATAGTATATACTATTGCAACAAATAGTATATACAGAAAATAAACACAGATTCTCTACATTACATAACATAAATGTGCATGTGTTTTAATTGAGATGATATATATATCCAAGTTATATTACACATATAAAACACAAACAAAAAAAATATTAAAATTTAGTACATCATGCATAGACAGGTTCCTCCAAATAATTTGAAAACATGACTGCCAAATATTTGAAATGCTGCTAACTATCAAATGTAATGTAACCAGCACAACAACCTGTTGCTCACATTTTGTCTTGAAATCCATTCAGATATAAAGCCTTATAGAAACTTTAAAGTAGCAATTTTTTCATTCAAAGAACTTATGATATTTTTGTTTGATGTTCCCATTGAAACAGCTTTCTGATATATCCTTTGCATCGGCATCTGCTATAAAATATACCCATTTGCATCTGCTATAAAATAATTTTGAAAGTCACAGGGGTTTTTTCCATAGAATTTAGAAGGTGAAAGTAATGTTATAGTATATAAAATCTCTAGGGTAATTGTTAATAAGATCTTAAGATAAAAATTAGACCATAACTTATGTGCACATGGATTTGCCACCTAATTTCACAAAATTTCCATAAGAGGCTTATCTAGTAAAGGAATAGGAATTAATATCCTGTATCTCACTTAAGAAAGTATAAAGTAGAGTTAAAAGTTCTAAGAACTTGATTTTATAAGTAGTCAAATTGCCCTTATTCAGGAAAGAATCTAATACAAATACCTAACAAATTTTTACATGAACTATTTCTGTGAAAATTGCAGAAAGTTCCCTTTTTGTAGTAAGATTGGACAAATAATATCTGTCTTCCAGAACCAACTTTTTCCTAATGAATTTGGGATACATCAAGCAAGGAAACAATATTAACCTGTAATTACTTGTGTCTTTTATTGGCACACTCTGAGACAAAAAGACTGACATTCACTTAGAATGTGATTAGGGAAAAAAGAGAAGGAAAAAAAATAGAAAAGCTTAGCTCCAACAATGAGTTAGGGATATTTGAAGTAGGTGATCTTTGCACACCCTCATGTCAAATAGCAAATTACCACTCTCAAGGTGGTAATGATATTATCTCAAGCAGCTTTGAGAGAGCTCTGCTGCACTTTATCTTTGAGACAGACACATTGAATACACCTGAATGATGCTTGATCAATAAAGATGCCTTTTCATCAATAAGGCTGATGCAGACCACAGAGTGGGTTCTTCCCTTAGAGTTCACCCTCAGTCCAAAAACGAAATCTCCTAAATCTCCTGCCAACAATGTATTCCCAGCCATGCCCCTGGGAAAAGCTTCACTTTCTCCCATTGTTCTGGTAAGGTCACTCATCCCACTCTTTACTCAGAATTTTTGCCTAGCTCTCTTAATGCTGTGGTCTCCCTGACTTTTTCTCTTTCAGGCTTTCCCCTGTCCCACTCATCTTTAGCTGTTCTGTGCAATGATACAGTCTGTTCTCCACAGCTTCATCTATTCAGTGTGAAGTGGTTAGAGCAAGGTGAGTGGGCAGCCTTCATTCCTGCAGGCCATGTGCAGAACTTTACACAAAGAGGCAGCAAATCACAACCAACAAAACAAATTATGCAAGACATCTCACTTCTTTTAAAGAACAAAACTCTCTTCTTTATAACCCATGTTATCGAATTATATATACTCACTGAAATATTTGACAACTATTTAAATGTCTACTAGCAATATTGTTGAGAAAAGCAATGACATCTAGTGACAAGACAGAAAATCACAACTCTGTTCTCCCTATGCAGGACTAAAAAAATACACATTCACCTCTACAGTTGTGGCCACAATATACTCCCTGCAGCTTCAAGATGAACTGGTTTTTATGGTAAAAATCAGTGCAAAAGCTGTTGGATACAGATTTAATGCTTGCTTAAATCTGTATCCAACAGCATTTAAATACACAACATTTTAATTTTGCAAAGCAAGTGTCCCCCAGACTCTAAGTTCTTACACACCGGCATGTTCAGGAAACAGTAAATTATAACTTGCACTTGAAAAGTAAATTATAGCTTACTCTTTTATAAAACTAGCAGAAGTTAGTGTACTAATTGTATTCTTATGTCTTGCTCCCGATATGGATGCTACACTAAGACAGTTAAGAATTTATATTATTCTGCCCACAACATACAGCATAAGATAAAAACTTCATGGTAGCACTGCAGTTATAGATGGAAATACACAAGTCCAGAAACATTAGTCTTTGTAATTTTTTTTCTAAACAGTTAGGGTTTTCTTTCTCCAGAAGGTATAACTTCCCTCATAGTGTCCAAGATAGTGAATGAATTTCTGGGAAATAAAATTTTTACTTGCATTTCTGGATGTAAGTTCTTCATAACATCATTAGTATACTGTGGAACTTTTCCAGCTTTTACTTTACTAACTTGAAAACATAAAATTGTATAAAACAACATCTGTAATAATACATCTGTATTATTTAGTAGTTCATGTTCTATTAATTATGTCTTACAAAAAATGCACTGAACATCACATCATTGCAATGTAGGTTCTCTGATGTACTATTCTGGACTCCTTTCTAACTGTCCTTGATGAGAAATTTGCTATAGAAACCTATAGTTCTTATTTTCACAGTATCTACATTATGTGTTCTATAGATCACCTTCTGGTTCTTCCCTTTTTTCTGACAAAATTTAAAATTAACTTAGAAGGCCGTTTCAGTAATGATACAGTAATTTAACTGTCTATTTCCTTGTTAGAGAAAAAAATGCACATAATATACCAGGCAATTTTAGTTCAGGAGAATACTGGATCATATTTCTGCAATGTGTCTTTTTATCTAAATAGCTCATATATATATATGAACTTCTTTGGATAATTATGAAATTTAGACATTTGTAAGTATATTCTGAAGAGTAACAGAAATGAAAATGTACTCAAAATTTGTGCTGACTTTTAGATCATCTTTCTTCTGTTATGTATGTAAAGAACAATATTGGAAATTCCTAAAAGCAGGCATTGTGAAATAAAATATTTATTCATGTGCATGCTTTTTCCCATTAAAAGAAGTGGGTAAAGATGTTTTGCCTTTTGAGTATGCACCAAGTTTTAAATATAGCACCTCTACAAGGATTAAAGGAATAGGTAAACACATCTCATTTCATTTTAATCCCATGCTGACTCTAAAAGTGGTACCAGAGAACTTTGGAAAAAGCAATCAAAACATCTACATTAGTAAATTCTTACTATTACTCATAGTTATCAAAATAAAGATTCTAGTTTAAAGACTTCTCCATCTACTCTGTTTCTTCCTGCCTAAACAACCAACATTTAAGTATTAATAAATTGTTAACAAAATAGATTGCATAATTTAGATACAGAAAAAGTATTGTTTCTAATTATAATGGAAAATTTGTACCACCAACTAAGCTGGATGATGACAAAATAATATAGTATTAAAAACAACTCGTTTGTCTAACAAGAAATAAATTTTATTGAAGTAGAGATATTTACAAGAAATTATACTATAAACTCCATCTCTTTTTCCACATTAGGAATAAAGTATGAAATCCGTAATTGTAGCTGCAAAAGATGAAATGGCTTAGTTAGTTAACTGGTTGTTCAGGGTAACGACAGTTATATATAACCCATTTCTATATATTTGACCAAACTTTACATTTCAGAAAAAACATAATTTTTCACTCATTTTAGAGTTCTTTTTCTATATGACCCAGCTATGGTGCTGTTGTTTAAAGACCATAAGCACATTCTCTTTCTTTAAAACACCTTAGCAAAACCAGCAAACTAGACAAAATGTCCACAGTTCAAGGTTGCATTTATATTTGTGTTTTAGTTTGGCTCCAGAGTGCATTGTGAAATTAGTCCACCTTTACCACTTTGTTGTGCATAGCAGTAGTACATAATAGAACACAAAGTGAAACCAGAAGGTAGGTACCAGGTCTGTGCACACAGTGCTCTGTGGTCAGTGGAACACAAGTAGAAATAATCTCAAGTGTGGGTGATGTAGGCACTGGATTATCAGTACTGACCACTTAAAGCTGCAGTAGCCTCCGTTACACCCTATTTGCCAGTAAAATTGCAGCCTAAAATATCTTTACCTCTGACATTATAATCCCTCTGAGCAAACTCATGAAAAACACTGTGGGTGCCTAAAACTGCACTGTAGAAATCACTAATTAATGTCTGTTTTACCACATACTATGTCTGAGACTAACTTATTAGTAGAAGAATCCCTAATACCTATGATGCATGAAGTGAATTTTCCAATCTTCCTCTACACTGATCTAGGAACATCCAAAGGGATCTGGATATAGTCTTCTCCCAAGATCCAGGGAAAGCAGGTCATGCTTTGAGGACACAGGCATAGAAAAGAGTAACTGACAGATGATTCTGTATATGAATTTCTAACATGAAAGCGTAGAAGTCCAGGAATCTTGCCCAGAGTGAATTGGGGAGGGTAGAAAAAAAGAAAAGTGAGCTTGCCTGCCCCACAGAAGAGCAGTAGAGTCCAGCTCAGTGATTCACATCTTCAACATATATAAAATATCTGTACAGTTAATGTAAGTTTCTAAATGTGCTGCTGCTTCCTAAGGCAGCATATGTAGAGAAAGATTATGTATAATTTGCAAATAGAGATGAAAAATGTCATCATCAGTCTTGCACCTTGCTAATTTTGTCTATTTTTCAGTATGAAGTGAAAATATAACTTCTGACAATATAGCATTGTTTAGCATGAATTTTTAAGCAGTTCATGTACCTACATATAGTCCAGGAAATGGTTCATTAGTATTACTGGAATATAAAAATGCTCCTGCCCTACATGTTTCAGCTTTCACTCATATCTCCAGTGCTATAGTTCATAAGGACCACAAAAATGTCATCATTATACAAGATTTCTGTGTATCATTTGTATCATGAGGTATTTCCTAATGCAAGTGTATCTTTGCTTAAGATCACAAATACTCATATAAATTTTAAAACTACATATACTTATCAATTTCCAGCCACTCAGGGATAAAGTGGTTTATAGCATCTTTTAATGCAAATGTATAACTTAACCATGCAAATTAGACATTAGTAGTCCTAAATGTTATATTTTTCTTTAAATGTTTACAATTTTCTTTAGAAATAGTCCTTTCTATAGTTTGCTGAATCACATCTCTAGAGCTCAAAGTATCAATTTCTGCACATCCTCAACACTATTTTTCTTGCTGAACATAACGTGAGCTTTGAGTAAATAGCTTACATTCTCTCCTAGTTTTGTTCCTTAAAACTCATTGCATATAAGCTTCAAGAAGTTTGGAGGAAGTTCTTGTATATTTACTGATTTCTTGCTACAAATCTTGAGGCAGGTCTGCATTTATTTTTTTTAACAGCAGCATTCAAGGTAATTCATCTGACTTCAGATTTGCAGTAAAATAAAGAGTAATGGGCCAATGTCATTGCTAGCTGACAACACTGCAGTTAAATCACTCACAGATTTTTGCACTTGAGTTTTAAACATGGAAAAGTACAATGAGTATTGCCTTAGTTTGCACTCATCTGAAGCTGCATGTCTCAGAGAAGAGGACAAGAGCATACTTGTTGATGTGTTCCTACAGATCTCATGCAATATCCAGAGAACACAGCAGAAAGATTTAATTACACATAACAGTAACTTCTGATGAGTTAAAAATCTCAAGACACTAAAACATTTTGTATCACTGGACGCACTGGACATATGAATTCACAGACAGGCACAATGCAAACACCCACCAAACCATGTACTTCAAAAAGAGTACTTAATTTAAAAATCAAATAAATAAAAAGAAATATTAAATATCTATGCAGAGATACATGTACATATTAACATCCTAAAAATGCCAGTGGATCACAATAATCTACTCACAGATTTTTTACTGGCAAAATGTTCCAGCCAAAATGCATTCCTAGACTTGCAACTTGTACTCAATTCATCATGAATTGTCACAGATACTTTAAAAATATTATCATATCAGCTTTGTTTTCCATTTTTTCCCCCTTAATTTTGGAAAATCACAACTTTTAAGGTCTAAAAAGACTTGCAAATTTCTGCTACTTACCCTACATTCAGATTTTCAGAATCATTTGTGACAAAAAATATGTTGAAAAAGGTTTTAACCACAGAATTAAACATTTCAATTTAAAAACAGCTGTATTTCTAAGTGATTTATTAAAAAGATTAAGAGTTTATATTTTTTATGCAGTTTTATGTTTTAATTTCAGATAATGCTACCCTGAAATTCTAACTCTTTTTAGTATCTCAGCTCAAAAATTTGTAAATATTTAGCAATAAATAATCTTATATATTCATAGATCCAATTTTTCAATTCCATGTGTTGCCTACCTTTGAGAGGGTAAAAACAACCCAACAACATAGCACAAAACTTTCTTGACTGACTTTCCAAAAGATTAGTCAATAATCAAATTTAAACAATAATTTGGCCATCAAACACACAGTCATATGACATATATGAGAGAGGAAAAACATAATTAATCTAACTCTTTAATTTCAAACCACTAAATCATGAGGCACTCTTTTGTTTTCACTTCTTGCAGATAGGAGGGGGGGAAAAAACCAAGAATACAGGAGAAACTTCTTAATGTGTACAAATTTCTAAGCTGTGAATTTCTTGCTTGAGCTTAGACATGGGTTGCCAGAACAGATCCAGTTGTGTAAAACAAGTCACTAAACTGTTGTATGCACAAGCATGAATGAAATAACAAACAAACAAACAAACAAACAAACAGACCCAAAAAACCCAACCTCAAACCAAAATATCAAACCCAGAAACTGCAAAAATAAAAACCAAAACCCCCCAAACAAACTCCAAGTTAATCTTATGACCAAGTACCTCTATTTCTGCATATGGTTGATCCATACTCTAGTAGAGCTGTTCTTAATTATTTTGTGTTGCTGTATATAAATGTTTCAATTCCTTTGCATCTGCAGACATAATAAATCAGTACTCCACAGCAACAAAGATGCCTGAGCATTTGTTAGGTACAGAAAGGTTTGAGTTCCTGTTCAAACTAGAGGTAAGAATGCAATTTGATACAAAATGTTTGACACTAGAAAATGCAAGAGATTAATTTGTTTCACCAGGGTTTTTTTGGTTTTTTTGTTGTGAGCTGCTTCTGCACAGCAAAACACAGTGTCAGGATCCAAACCAGACTGAGCCATACTATGTATTTATGAAATAGCAGTGAAGCTGCTGCACTGGGTGTTGTAATGCTCTGCCCAGTAACCTGGTTACAATAGCAATTGGCTTTTCTTTTTTCTTATCTATAACACAAATGCTCCACTTTTGCCAACCTAGGAATTCTGTGGTTCCTGCAAACATGCCCATCTGTGCATGATGGGCATAACAAAGCTGGAAAGATATGTGTATATTCTTTGTATTTTTGACTTTCCTTATCCCAGTCATGATACACAGCTAGAACAGCCAGAACACCATCAGAAAAAGGGCACAGCAAAGATTTTAGCCCAAACTAAAGCTCCAGACTGCAGACATAAATATCTTAAGTTCAGTCAAAACAGTAGACAGTCCTGCTTCACAGTCTTTTTACTGTAATCATTACACTAGCTTTTGAAAATTACTTACATCAAGCCAAAAAAATGAAAATAAAATGGAAGTTACACAGATCATGAGTTGCCCTAATAATAGGGAAAAAAAGTAAAAAAAAAAAAAAAAAAAAAATCCAGAGCACTTAAGGATTCCTCATAAGATTAATATTATCTTCCAACATATCCTGTTTTCCAACATATCCTATAAGTCTTAGCAGACTGAAAGTGTGCCTGGTGCCTCTTGCTGTGGAAACTTCCATCTATACGATGGAAGTCTAAAAGCTGTTTCACAGACAAATTGCATGAAGTGCTTAGTACAGATTACTGAATATGTCCATAGAAAACAAAAGTAACGTTACAATTTTTTTGAAAATATCAAAAAAGGAGGAAAAGAAAAAGAAAGAAAAGGGACACAAAAAATCATTTTTCATCCCTGTTCTCGAGAATATCAAAATAAAATTGGAGGCTCTAGATCTGCACAGAATTCTACATGGGCCTGAAATCACTATTGAGATGCTAACAGTATTCATATGCTGAAGAGCACTGAAACTTTATCATTGCTTTATTATTTTAAGTATAAAAAATTATAATTTTTAATGCTTTATAGTTCCAGGATTTTTTGTTGGGTTTAGTTGATTTGTGAGGTCACTGAAATAGTGTGTGTCAGCAGGGAGTGGTCATTCTACCTACACAAATTCACTTCTAAGCCATGGGTTATCTCTCCTTCCACTTGTGTACCATTCTACAGAACAATTAATACCCCTAACATGTGGTGTGGGTTTACAAGACAGTGATAATAATATCAAATATCCTTAAACATGAATTTTGAGGTAGATTACTTGTTCCACTTTATGCTATAGTATGAAGTTGGCTAAGCATTCAAAACTATTAATAATTCAAGCTGTAAGTAAACTTTTCTGTGGTAGATACAACAGAAAACATGAGAATATTACCCTGCTTTTGTACCAGCCCCTACTGTGTTCTTGGTTGTTACCTGGTCAACTGACATCTTTGTGTGCTCTCCCTTTTTTTTTTTTTTTTTCCTTCTTCCCTTAAACCTTAAATTTTCTAATTTCCAAAAAAACTTGAGAATGTTTGCATTCTTCCTATTATGAAGCAACATTAGGAATAAACCAAAAATTGAATTGGAGCATTAGGACTTTACAAGGATTACCAGAAATTAAGCGGTTTTAGCCAAATTACTAATATTAATTTCATGGCATCAAAAGGACTTCAAAATTCTTTGCAAACTACATATTTTGCTTAATGTAATTCTATTAGGACAACAGAAATCATAGCAAAATTAACCAAAAAACACAAGCACATATTTTCTGTATCTACTCCTGTAAGTTTAGTTGTTGGGGTTTTTGCTTTGAAATATTATAATTAACGCTTAAATATAAGAAAATCGGAGTTTCACAAAGCATACTGAGCTTTACAACACCAAGAGACATAATTGTGAAAGTCTGACAACAAACTGACAACATAACTGTGCAATGTATGAGATATTACACAACAACAACAACAACAAAATTTGAATTTAGTATAGTTAAAGAACTAATTTGATATCATTAAACTTACACTGCTTGCTTTTTTACAAAACTGGAAAATATGCTATAAAAATAATGCAAATATTCAGATGGAAAATTATATATCCCAGGAGTTATTTATCCTCAGTTTAATTTATCAGGGGCCTTATAGATTATCTGTTTATTTTCCTCCTTATTTGTACAATAAGGACTTTCAAGTAGCCTGAGGCTGGCTGCCTACCTAATAAATTTGCAGCAAAGTAAATAGGAGCTGAGAGATTATGACTTATCCACAGACATGATCCTCTTGTCACATCTGCATTGCATGTTCTTTTTAAACATTAGGATGCCATGTGCAGGATGTTGTGTCTCACTGTCCCTTTGGTTCTCAGTGTATGCAACTACCCGAAGCAAAATATAAAGGAAAAATTGCTGAATATTTTAAATACAAAAACAGGGTTGCATTTTTATAAGTCTTATACATTCAGTCTGATAATATGCATTCAAAATTAGCATCCTAAAGCAAACCTTTCTGTTGCTACTTTTTCTTCTGCTTGAATACAGACAACATCATCCATCATTTTGTGTTCTTAAAAGCAACAGAAATTAACCATCTCATATGCTATCACCAGTGATACATCCATTGGAACAGAGGAGCAGAGTACACAGGCATTTCTGAAAGCACACAGGGAGTCCTAGTGATGAATCTGTTCATGAAAAAAATCTTGTGTCACAAAGGGGGAAAAAGATTCCCAATACTGAACTAAACTGAACTAAACTTTTAAACTAAACTAACTGAACTAAAACTTTTTTATTTTTTATGTATGACATTCACACAAAATGAAAAATAATCAACAGACTTTGCACTCTGCCAAGTCACATGAGCAAGATATTTTCTACCTCCACTTCAGAAAGGCTTTTGACAATGTCTCCCGTAAGTTCTTCAGAAGAAATCTAATGGGGCATGGTCTGGATGAGTAGACAGTGAAGCAGACTGAAATCTGGTGGAATAATTGGACCCATTGGGTGATGATCAGTGAAGGCTGGTTGAGGCCAGCATCTAGCTCTGTACCCCAGGCATCAGCACTGGATCCAACTTGGCTCAATATCATCACCAATATCCGGGATGACAAGGCAGAGCATAGCCTCAAGAAGTTTGCCAAGGACTCAAAACTGGAAGGTGTGCAGAGTTTCATTCTTCCATCTAAAGAAATCTCAAAAGGCTGTAGAAATGGGCTGACAGGAAGTTACACAAAGAATTGAGCAATAGAGCAGTAGCAGCTGGGGGCCACCCTGTTGGAAAGCAGCTTTCCTTCAAAGGCTCAGGGGGTCCTAGAGAACACAAAGTTGAATGTAAACCAGCACTGTGCCCTTATGGCAAAGAAGGTTCGTGGCCTTGCTCTGTGCTGGAAGAGAGCTGCCAACAGATTGAGAGATGTGATCCTTTCCCTCTGTTTGGTACTGATGAAACCATGTTTGGAGTACTGTGTCCAGTAAAAGAGAAATATGTAGCTCTTGAAAAGAGTTCAGGAAAGGACCACTAATATGATCAAGGGTTTGGAGCATCTCTCACATGAAGGCAGACTGGTAAAGCTGGGGCTGTTAAGCCTAGAGAAGCCAGGAGAAGTGTGTGGGCTGTCATATCAATCTATGCAAATATCTGCAGGCATGTTATAAAGGTGAAGTCAGGCTCTTTCCAGCAATGCTAAGTGACAAGATCATAGGCAAGGGGCACTGAAATGCAAGTGGTCCTTTGAATATCAGGAAATATTTTCTTCCTGCTGTGAAAGGGAGCACATGCACAGAGGTTGCCTTGAGAGGTTGTGGGGGCACCACCCTTGGATATACTCAAGAGCCCGCAGGAGGTTGTTCTGGGCAGCCTGTTCTGGGTGGCCCTGCTTGAGGGGAAGGTTGGACTAGATGACCTTCAGAGGCCCCTTGTAGCCTCAACAATTCTGTGCATAAATATATAATGAACAAATAACTCTAATTTACGTTTAATAGAGAATTTATCTTTCTTGTGTAAATATATTGATAAATTATTATATCATTTTAAATGTCTTTTTCACAAAACTAATATGCTTGTCAAAGGGCTCCTTTTTAATTTTTTATAATACTAGGTTTAAATAAGTGACTCAAAAAAATTACTTGTTTGAAAAAATTTAAAATTTTAAATGTTGTCAGATGAAATTTTTACAAATCATGTAGGTTTTCTTTAAAACCCATTAAAAATAGGTTATTTTTCAACTCATTTATGTCCTGTAGACCACTTTAAGCACTAATTGTATTCTTTATTCATCTTCCTCTGCAACCATTTTTTTTCCTAGAATATAATTTCTCTGTGGTCCTTTCAGCATTTCTAGAATTATCCTTTTAGCATTTCTATAGTAGCACTGTAACCCTTCTGGTATTTGTATAACAGCTGAAAAATAGTCTCAAATTTGACAAGGGCAAATCAATTGCTTTTATTACTTTGCTTACTAATGATAGTAATTTCCATTCTCAGGAAAAAGCAAATACAATCTGTCTGTTATATACAGAAAGTGTTATTCTCTTTTTCTTTTTCAACTATGAAATACAGAATCACTAAATTTTCATTAGAAAGCATCTACACTTAAAAGTTTGAAAGGTTTTTAAAAAGTACTTTACTTATAAGTCTTCTCCATATATGTACTTCTTTTTTGGTGAAAGTTTAGTCCTATAACATCCAAACAACAAGGGATGGAAGGAAGAAGAAAGCTTACAGTGTGGTTTCATAACTTATGGTATGTTTGCTACATATAAATGTTCTGCCTCAGACTCTGCCCTAAATTACTGCCTAGACCAACAGGAAATTGCTTCATTTCAGTTTTAGCATTTCTTTATGAGCTGCTTTTTAGTATATTCAAGACAGTAAGTAGTTCAATGAATATTGTAAATTAGCAAGGCACATTATCTTTCAACCAAGATTATAGTAGAATGATTATTTTAATGACAATAATGGACTAAAATATATATATACAATAATGGATTTGTTTCAAGTCTTTGTCCTGCAAATAATAGGGACTAATTACCTTATGAAATCCAAGTCACAATTAAACTTTCTTTAAAGATTGTAATTATAATCTACATTGTTTCATGACTCACTTTTTCTAACATAGTGGTGGAATACTGCTGCTGCTCAGAAATTCTGTGATTACCTCAATATAGTATTTTCTTTTTGCTGCAGTGCTCATAGAAAGCCACATGAGCCAGCTTCATAGGTAAATCTGCTTTGAGGAGGTAGGACTTCACAGGCAGGCTCAGGTAACTGGGCTCCCTGTCCAAAAACTGAGAAGTTTATCACACCCACCTACCTAATTACCTACCTAATTCTAATTGTCTAAAAGCAATGGATTACTTTTTCTCTCTCTCATTGGAGTTACAGTATCATTTTTTTACACTGTTTCTAACACAGTTTTCTATTACTATTATCAAGGCATTGTAATATGACCACCAGCATACCCCAAACATTGCTAAACCTAACATACTTTATTAATTAATTCTTTTAATCTTTAAAGTCACTATATTTGTCCTTTACAGCCCTAAAATAATTAACAAAGATATACTTCTATTATAGATACTTAGATACTTATATAAGTATAAATTATATATTATAAATATATATATAAGAATATATATATATAAAGTAATATATACTTTTAACAGTGACTTGCACCCTCTGAAGCATATGTTTCAATTCCCTGTTGTAGCTCATTTCCTGATAATTTTGATGACTTTATATTGTGAACTGTTTGGACTGGTAGTCCAAATGACAAACTGAGCTTTGCCATAAGCCTCCATTCTCAATCACAGAACTCTAGGCTAAGGTCTAGGATGTTATATTTCAAAGTATCTGAAAGCCAGAATGTGTAAACTGAAGTTCTAGCAATGCTAGGGCTCAAGGCAGGAAAATAGAGGCAGCAAGTAACAAACTGCAACACTGACAAGTCTTCCTGGGGTTACAAGTTTTTACGAGTTTATTGCTCTGTGGTGTTTGCTCATATGCTCATTTTTACTATGCAATAGATAAGAAACAATGCAATCAGGCTTTTTCTTTTTCTTAATAAAATAAGTCAGTTCTCACATTAACCAAGGCTTTCCACTCAGTGCAAGTGGTGATTTTTAAAACACACAATACCTAGACTTTACCACTCTTTTTCCTTTTTTTTTCTTTCTTTTCTTTGGCTTTACTGCTAGAAACACACTCTCCATTGAGTGACACAATACAAGACTTCAGGCCTGCCGTGTGAAGTGCAGTGAGAATGACTGCAACTCATCTTCCTTCATCTCTCATTAGAACTTCCCATTTTTGCATTCTTACTTAGGACTCAGCAAACTTACAGAAAGTCTGCAAATCTGCTCTGTTCAAACACATTTCTCAGCAGAATAAAAAGGAACAAGTGACACTGATCCCTATCAGATTTTTATCCCTCAAACTGGTATAGAGTGTCTGTGCAAGCAGCTACTGTCAGAGGGAGCTAGGGAAGAAACAGCAGAGGAGGACCAAAGAGCAAATGCAAAACCACCTTCCAAAATGATGCCTAAAGCACAACTGTGGTATCACAGATGCTGGGTTTGTGGCTAAATACTGATGTATAGCTTTACATTGTCTTATTATGTGCAAAAGAGAGAATAGAGTGTGTGGCATCAATGACAAACGTGTGGAAAACAGGGAACATGCTGTAAATTCACATGGTGATTTGCTCCACTATACCAAGAGCTGAAGTCATAACAGCACACCAATTGTTAATTTTTAATCAATTGTTAATTCAGACATTCTGAGCTTCCAATAAAATTTTCAGGATCTCTCAATCCAGAATATCCTAATTGACATAACCATTATAGATTAAAGAGGGTATGCAGCAGCTATTGCTGCTTTAGATCTTAAAACTTCATCTTAAACTGACTTGCAGTAAACATATGCTTTTTATATACATGTAAAGATACAGCCCCAAAAATCCATAAGTCAGCCAGATACATTTCAAAGTCTGTTTTAATTTTCTACTTGATATATTTAGCCCATACTCTAATCAAGCTATAGAAGTCAAGTGAAGAATGTTATTTTTGCTACAAAAAATGCCAAATATGCACAAAAAATGCCAGCTAAGAAGAAACATAATTGATAAAATTATATAATTTAATAAAGGGTAGATAAAACTACATGAACATAAAAAACATCAAAATATTTCCAGAGGAAAGCAGGTAGAAAGTCAGTAAAGTCGGTTGTAAAGTAAAATTTTAACCACATTTTATGCCTTCTCCAGTAGATTAAATGTTGCATTATTACATTGTCCCAAAAGGTCCTCTAAAGTGAGAAAACACGTGACAGCTTTTCAATAAAATGAATATAATAAACAAATAATCTGTGATCACAAAAAAAAAATCTCTACTCATCTTTAATAAGTTTAAATACTGTGAAATTACTGGAAATTATTTTTACCTGACAGCAGGCCACTACCTGTCTGCTGATTTTTTGAATGAAAGAACCACTTTTTTGTCTTACACATTTCTGATGCATGTCACACACATGCCAATTTAAAGCACCATGGGAAACAGCAGTAGATTTTGCATTTTTCCACAAAAAAGGAGAAAAGCACAGTCCACACCTGAACCAATTCCTTCTTAAACATTCTTACTCTGATTATTCAACAACAATAAATCTTTAAACAAATGCAATATAATATGCCCATATCCTAAAAATATTGAAAATCTTCTGCTTTGTAATTATTTAATAACAAATAAATCAACCTAGGCAAGAGGGACAGCGTGTTATTTTTATTTACTTTCCACAGTACCAAAATAGGCTAGCTTGAGCAATAAAACTAAGATATTCCTAAACTTCTACTAGTAAGCTTTTACCAGTGTTGTATAGTCACATCCAGCCCCAATTTTTACCTGAACTAAATTCTTGGTCTTAAACACAAAGAAACCTATATATACCCTGTTAGGATAGAAATCAATTCAAGTAAAAGTAAGAAATGGGATAGATCAACCACGTTATCAAAGAGTAAAATTTTTAAAGTAAAATCTTTCAAGCTGTTTTTATTCTTGGTAAACGTTTGCTAGTGATTATTTTTCTCTTCTCATTTTGGCCAGTGTTGTTTTAAGTAACAAAGAATGTTAAGATATGATGTTGCTTCTACTGAAACTTTCAAAAGATGAATTTGTCAGTGTTCATATGGGATGAGCTATGACAGTAATTCAACAGAATTTGAGGCTGATAAAATACTGTCTAGCAGGCAGATAAACAATATTCATGATATATGAACATGACAGCCAATTCAGGCGAGCCAGAGAAGTCTTCACAGAAACTGGTTTTATTACTGAAAAGCATTAAAAGGAAAGAAAGGGTTTCCTGACTTTGATTCAGTCAGTTTCCACACTTATTTGCCGGGGAATAATTTCAGTCATACATGATACCACTGGATTCATATTAACAGTTCTAAAAATAATTTTTCTATTTGGGAACCTTCCAGGTAGCACTGGTTGGATACAGACAAGCAAACACTCTAGTCACACTCACACACAAACACAACCTCGCAGGGTTGGAGTATAAATTGACCTAGCTGAGTTTTTGACTCTCTGACAGAGGGCTACTAAAGGTGCTCACAGAAAATGTGACAATAGAACTTCAAAACAGAATGGCATTTCTCTCAATATTTCCTATAAGAATATGGAAAGCTGAAATTGTGGTTGAGTACAAATCATCATTGCATTGAATAACTCTCAACAGGCATTTATCCATTAATTTTACCTAAACATATTTGATCTCACATATACTTTGACATTCACATAAATATTTTATTACACTGAGAAAAAAATAATTTATTTGAAACCTGCTGCCTGATCACTACTGAGTGATCTGGTTCTTACATGAGAAATAGTGAGTGATGATTCAGATTTCCTCATCTTCTCATATCTGTGTATATTTTCATAGGAACCCAAGCTCTTTTCCAAACTGAAGCACCTTACTCTATCTGACCAATCTTTTCTTTTTTCACTATTTCTTTTTTAATAACTCCTAACAATAGAAGTATCTTTTAAGACTCCTGCTTAGCACCAAGTAGATATTTTCAGACAACTACCCACAATGATTATTAGAACCCAGGACTGTTATTTAAGATCCATTATTAGCTATGCATAGCTAAAGCTGATTTTTTTCCCTCTTGTATTCTTGTATTTATTGATAATGAACTTTCTTCAACATTTTTCTTCACATGGAATCACTATTGCTTGATAGTCTTGATTATAGGAACCTTAAAGAGTACAATTAAAAAAAGCCATTTTGAAATCCATATATATATAAAATAACTGGATCATGTTACTTACATTTGCTAACTCGTTAAAAAACCCCAACAACAACAAAGCAAACTACAAAGAAACAAAAGCATAAAACTCAACATACCCCTTCTCCTCTACAAAAAACCCCAAACCCACCACTTCATCACTTGTTGTGATGAACCCATCACTTCATCACAAACAAAAGTTGTCCTGCAAAACATAGCCTGTTATTTTTAGCGAACTGTAATAAAAGAAAAATTGGTTTGTTTTTTGCTCTTGCTTTAACTTTTTTGAACACTCTTCTTATCTCTCAGTCATTTATCAGGTTATGTTTCAAATGTTACACACATAAACACTGAGCTCTTTTCAAAAGGAATTATAGAGTGGGCTAGAAAAGCCCATTATCAACCTCTGTGAAACCAGAAAACCTGAAACAAGCTCTGATGAACTGAAGGTATGTTAATAACTTTTACATGTTGCACAATACACTTGATTCCAACGTATGACAGAATTTACACAACTTTAGGAATACTAATACTGGCCTTTAGTACTTGGAATTAGGCTTAATCAAGTATACAGCACAAGGCAATTAATTTTTAACTATTTAGAGAGGTATGAAGAGACCTAGACCTTAACCCAGTCCTGTATTCTTTTCTACAGACTTGGATGAACTGAAAAATAACTCTTGTGGAAAATTATTCTTTTTGTCCAGACAAATATTTCAAAGAGTTTTTGACTACAAAAAATAAAAGTTTACTTAGAAATTGCACATTATCAGACATTAGCTTCTGTTCTACAGCTGTTTAAGCAGAAGGATCTAGTCTTTGAAAATACTTCCCCAATAACAAAAAGTTGGGGTTTATTTTTGCACCACAAATGTATTCATTTTTTCTCTTTTTTCTTTTGTGGGGGGTGGTATGGGGGAAGGATACTTGGCAAAAAATTAGCTAACTTTAATTAAATCCTATAGGATTCATTTGTCTTTCACTGAGACTATTATTTCTATTTTTTTCAATAAATTTCTTAAATTATAGATATTGAAGAGTTAACAGACCACTACTTTTACTTCTTACTTTAGCAACTGTCATAATTTGTACCAAAGTTTGCCACGCATGAAACCTATCAGTTTCTCAGACGTATTGATATTATGAATGTTGGAGTAAGTTATATTTTTCATTGAAAACACACTGATGATTAACAGAAATGAAATAGTCCTATATTACCTCCTCCTTAATTTGATCTATTTTTTCTGCAGTATTGTACTGAAAAAGTAGTAGAACTAATCACACTTTAAAACCCCCTACATAGTTAATGGGTTTACCAATGTTGTGTTCTGCTCAATACATATTCTGTTCTGAGCTATCAAACACTTCACCAGGGGAGAGCTAGGGCAAGATGCAAATGAACAGGAATATTTCACGTCAGTTTCCAGGCAACACAGGAAAGTAATGGCTGTGCAGCATGCTGGTCTTTGTTCCAAAAGGTGCTAGAACTCATTATTATCACGCAGTTTAAATATAACCATTTGCTTCTTCCACCTCATGTATTCCAATCCTTTTCTTTCTTTTCTTATTTTTTTCTTTATTTTTTCTTTTTTTCTTATTTTTATTATTATTATTCCATCCCTTTTAGACATGTTGGTGGACATCCTTTTCCTGAAATAGTGTCTGTCTGTCCTTAGTAACCAACTACAACTAAAAGGATATTAAAATCAAATGATAGTCCAGAAAAGGGCCACAAGGATGGTCAGAGGAATGGATCACCTCTACTGGGAGGAAAGGCTGAGAGAATTGGGTTTGCTCACACTGGAAAAGATGAGGCCTGAGGTGACCTAATTGCAGCCTTCCAGTTCCTGCAGGGAGCCTATAAGGAAGGTGGAGAGAGACTTTTTACACTGGCATGTAGTAAGAGGGCAAGGGGCAATGGCTTCAAACTGAAAGAGAGTAGGTTTAGATCAGCATTAGGGAGAAATTCTTCCCTGTGAGGGTGGTGAGGCAATGGAACAGGCTGCCCAGAGAAGCTGTGGCTGTCCCATTCTGGAGGTGTTCAGGGCCAGGTTGGACTGGACTCTGAGCAATGTGCTCCAGTGGAAGCTGTCCCTGCCCATGGCAGGGGACTGGAGCTAGATGATCTTTAGAGTCCTTTCCAATGCAAGACATTCCATGATTGTATGATAGCTGCATAACTTTACCCATTCTGAACTTGCTCTTCTTTTTATTCAGGTGGATTAGAAAATGGAGAGGAGATAGACTTCTGTCAGAGGGCATTTAGTAGCTTGAACATCAGCTGTTTCAGAGAAGATTTAATTTAGAGGTGCTTACTTTAATCATATTGAACAGTAATAGGGATATTCACCTTAAGTTTAAGTGGTCTGAATTTATTTGGTGAAAATTACCTCCAAAAGAAGTCATAAAAATAAATCTGAAGTATTTGTTATAAAGAAGTTTGTTAAGAAGGAATAATTTCATTAGAGATGAGTTAAAACTAATTTTTTTTTTTTTTTGTTTACTTTTTGGGGTGTTCCTATTCACTCTTGTAGTTCCATCACTGGAAACCAGAATTTTTTTAATCTTTAACAAATCTCTACTGTTGCAGCTCTTTTGCAAATTTACCTATGTTGCTATTCAAAATAGTAGAATATTTACTTTTAACTGATTGCAATGGCTTTCAGTCTCTGCATATCTAAAATGTGTATTTCTGTACTGACATACATTACATAAGTACTTGAATATAATAATGTATAAAATTCTGATAAAAGTAAACAAGCAGAGCTTCTACTTCCACTCCCTAAATATATCTATGATATAAATATAGCATATATTATAAATATATGGGTTATAAGATAACAGTGATTACATGAGAGAATTTATTCCTAGGCAACTCTGGTCTTAGCTGTGGAAGAAGATTTGCTCAGATCCACGGACAAGGTCTCAACCCTCTGGGCAGCAGCACTTCAGTGCAAAGTGATCTCTAACCTGAGTGATTAAACTGCCAGCAGACTGCCTCTGCCAACACACCACCCACACCCTTCCCCTGCGTGTTCAGACCTGGTCCTCCCCTGGCAGACATGGCCTCCTACCACTAAAAGCAGTGCAGTTCAAAGAACAATAAAGTCTCACAGCTCCCGTGTTTTGTTCAGTGGCTGAGATTTTCAAGGGGTTCAATTATTTTTCCATGTTTCTGTTAATTCAGTGTATTCGTTCTCCCACACAAGTAAAACAGAACTTCTACATTGGACATCTAAGCTGGTCAGAAACAACAGCAGATAGATTTTGTTTTCTGAACGAAGTTGTTTTTATAACTGTTTGATCAGTTTTTAAATAGATGGGTTATTATTATAAACAAAAAAAAATAATCAAAGCTTTACAATATACTCATACAACTTTCATATATAAAAAATATAGGTTAAGACTCACTTCAACAAACTCAACAAGACAATTTCCTCTGATTACTCTTTGAGGTGTAAATAGATGCTCTCTATCTTTCCTTTTATGTGTTTAACTGTTAGGTTTTCTCTCGTCTTTCATTCCTGATTTGACTTTTTTTCAAAATGTTCATTTTATGATTGCATGCGTGTCTTTCTGAATTGGCAGCAATAAATATTTAAGCATTTAGGTATTTTATTTAAGATATAAAAAAATGTAATCTATATTTTTTTAAAAAATATTTACATTTCTGTTGGTATTAGGTTTTGGAAAAAGCTTATTTATAGAACAATAGTCTTGGAAAAATTAATTTAATTTGATTTCTTTTAGCAAAACTATCATAATATTTTACCCACCACGCCCTCCACATATTTCACAGTTAAGAAATGGTCAGACATTAATTTTCTATTTTTTTTTTTCACAGAGTGCAGCAGCAAGGAGAATTTCAACTACATTCAATTTCCAATAGCTAACTCAAGTTTCCTATGTTTAAATTATTTTTCTTTTAAAATGGATTTTTAATTCATTCTTTTTCTTCAATTTTTTACCTCTGGAAAATCTCTGTGGTTATACAGTAGAATTGTAATATTTGCATTACTCCAGATTTAATTTTTTAATTAATAAAGATGGTTTTGCTATCATACAAATAGTCCTAGTTTGCCCTGGAAGAAAAATATTTTATGCTTCTAATGTCTGTGTGATTACTATTAGACTAGGAATTTTATCTTTTACCTTCTTCCCCAGTTTCTGAGGTTTTTTTCAGAGCTATATCAAAACAATGATTTCTTTAAGCAATTTTCGTGGACGTTATGTAAAATTCAGTGGTCTTACAGGCCTACAGGTGCAGAAGTAGCACACATGAAGGTCTCAGGAAGGTTACAACCCCTGAAATATACCAGAGGCATCAGAATGCAAAGAAATTATTCATTTTGCCATAGGGATTTTAACCCCTTATCTACAGAATGAATCACCACCTATATGATAGGCATTTCATGGGAAGTAATGTCATGAATAAAAACTTTGGTTTAATTGCTACAGTTGTGAGTATAGGAATACAAACAAACAAGAAGCAGGATGTAAAATTAAAATTAACTAAACCCCCAGAGAATATAAAAAGATATTTGGACTTTAAATTTTGACATTCTAATTCTTCAGTATTTAATTTGTATGTCTATTTTCTGAAGGTAGGTTTGTTTGGTTTTTTTAATTCAGATCTTTAGTATAGCAGAGAAAATAGAACCCTGTCCCTTTAAAATGCAAAACTTTAAAAAAAACCAATTTTAGATTTCAACAAGCTCCCATAGCTTTTCTAGATAAATGACTAATAGGTAACCATTATAGAAATGTGCCAAGATCAGCCAAGAAGACTTTTCTGGAATAGATTCTTCTTTTTTTGATCCGAAATGGTTTAGATTGCTTTCAACTAAAAGAAAGTACATTGAAAACAAATTATTTAAACTTTCTCAATCAATAACCAGCTAATTCCTAGAAAATACAACCCAACATATGCAAAAACAAAAGCAACAACAAGAAAACCCAGTCAACAAAAAAAAATGTAATTTCTGCAGTTTTGCATGTTCACCCATCTTGAATATATTGATATATATATTGATGTATGTCTAATGTACTTAGTCAGATATTATGTGGCTCCAGCATCCCAACATTAAAAAATTCATTCATTGCCTTGTAAATCCCTCCTAATGTAAGTATGGAAGGCAGATACAGTAAAGCCAAGCCTACAGGAAAGTAATGAAGAAGACAACAAAAAAATATGTATTTTTTTTTAATTAAAAAAATTAACAAAACCAAACCTGCATTCAGAGAATGCCTACAGGAAGGGTTATAAAGATTTTAAGACAGGATCTTTAGTGTTAAAATGCTGAAATTGTTTGTCCAAGCAGCCATAATCAGCACACATAATGACAGACATGCTCTTTAACAGTGATCACAACCATCTTTTCCATCAGACCAGTAATACTTTGGGTAAGCAGAACAAATGTATTTTTCAAATAGAGAAAGAAGCAAAAGGGCCTCAAACTGAGGGGTTGCCCCTCCGTTTTTGAAGACATTCTAAACTGTAATGCAAAAGTCATTGGAAACTGTAATGTACAAAAGGGAACATAGACACCGTATTGAAGAGTGAGCCACTATTTTGTAAAGCCACTTAACATTTTCTTCAACACAGAGGACGTCTTGCCTTTGTCAAAGCAGGTAAACTTTTGCATTGACTGTTCTTCCTGTAAATCAGACACAACTGAGCTTTGGACTGCGTTGTCAAGGCTAGTGTAGCATAAATGAGCTGCTAAGTCTGATGACAACCAAGATAATTTTTTTCCAATGTATGTGTCATGCTCAACTACATTAATGTTTCAGATTTTAGCTACAGGTCAGCGGGTACTCTAACAATTATATGTCAGAACCCCTAGAGCTTGTATTGCTTTAGTTTCCGCTATGGTTAAAAATTGCAGAACTGTTTTCATAGAATCCTACAGTACCTGGAATGTTGATAAAATAGAAAACTATAAATGGGTATTTCATATTCAAAAGATGAAAATTGAACATTTTCTTAACCTGTAGGCAATGACAGAATTTCATACTTCTCAATATTTTTCCAATATTTTCCAAAACATTCCTGACGTAAACATTACAATGTTTCATGTCAAGTATTTAGAAATTAGGACAATATATTACATACAACTTTATTAACTCAAAAGTATAACAACTGATGGCACCACTAGGTTTGAAGTCCCTGGATATTTTGACTCAGCCTCACAACATAATTAATACTTAATGATCATGTGTTATGACTTAACGCTCTACTCAAATAAATTAATGGAATAGAAATTGGTATTACAGAAATGCTTCCTAATCCTCACCCAAAGATTTCACCCTGAAAAATGAGCTATAAGTTACCAGTGTAAGCATTATTGTAATAGTCTTTTTATAGAAAAGCTATTTTCCTCATGTGGTTACAAGCAATAAATTATTATCCAGATTTTTTTTTGTAGTATTTTTATTTTTTAAACAATTTAAATTAATTTTGAGCCATATGATATTTTAGTTTAAACATGATACTGATTATTTTTATTAGTCATTGCATGAAAATACCACCATTTTAGGGACAACAGAACTCCTGAAAAGGTAAAATAACTTCAAATTAATGCCAAAATGCATCATGTGACTATGTCAGGATGAGTATGAAAGCAAGTAAGATTTCCAGAGAACTACTGATGAATTAGCAGTTATTATAGCACACAGAACAGGGCCTTGCTACAGAAAGAATCATAATTTCTTACTCATTAGACTGAATTATAATAGGCAAATAGCAGTTGTGTTTAACAACTTCACTGGACCTAAAATAGTCTGAAGTGAGATGGTTGTTGATACTGCTGTATGTGGCCCACATTGCAACCTGTTTGTCAACATACTGAGGCATTACTAGTCTTCTAGAAGCCGAAAGTGAGTCAGACAATTTCACTGGCTTTCAATCAAATGACTTTCATGTACACCCAAGCATTACAATTCTTGTTTTTCTCCAGCCTTCCTATGCCTCAAATCTTCACGTTGCTGACAGGGCTCTACTGCTAGGTGTTTGAGTTTTGTGTCATACTGTCACCAGGCTACTTCATCTGCACTCAAATGCCACAAAACCAGCTACCTTTATACCTCCAGTTGTTCAGTATCTAAGACTACTGTTCCTCATGAAGCCTTTATTTTACTGTCTACAAAATATTTTTAAGTAGACTACTTTGCAAAAGTCACACTTAAACAGTAAGCTTCTCTATAAGTTACTATGTAATGAGGTATGCAAAAAGTATTAGTTACTTTGTGGAATCTATATAAAGAGCTAAACCTACTCCAAGCTTAAACATCCCTAAGAGGATTAAATTACATTTTGTGTAACTATTTTGTTTTGCAAGTGAAGACTGCATCCATTAGTAGCTACATCATCTTTCTATTGAAAAGTTTCTTTCACATTATATACACTAAATTCTGGAAAAGCCATATTCTTTTCTGATGCAGGCTTCCTGAACTTTCCAACCAAGTTTTCTAAACTTCAGTTCTTGCATAAGCTAATGTATGACACCCTATTGGTTGTAAAGAAACTACTGCCTCTATAATATTAGGTGATTTCCATTACAAAGTCAAAGGTTTTGTCTTCTTTATAACTCCTTCTGTGGCAACTAAAGCACACTGTTCTGTTTCAGAAAGGGTGTGGATGGAAACAGCAGCTACTGAACAGCTTAAATTGATAGCACAAGATTATATGAAGAAAACATTACCAAACAACTTTTACAGGCCAAGGTCACTTCATGTTTTTACCTGCCCTTGCCATTTTAACAACGATATTTCATCATGTGCATTCAAATAATTGATAACATTTTTGTATGGCTTTTAAATATTAATAATTTTTTTGTTTATTTTTGTTTGTTGATGATCTTTGCACTTTGGACACACAAGTAGCAGCTTGTAGCAAAGACACAACATACAAACCATTTTTTATTTTGTAAGGCATGTCTAGAGTAGTTTTTTATTTAAATGTAGCACGTAGTATGGAGAACTATATAGATGAGACTATATGGAGAATGAAAGACAGAGGCTTCCTTTCTTGGAATCAGCTGCGATTTTACTTTTACTCCCTCTGCCTCATGTAAAAAAACGGCCTCACACCAGAAATGGAGCTACTCCTGCCCAGTCTATCCACAAGATTTGCAACAGATGCTCCACAGTTTAAAGGGGTTGTGAAAACCCCTTCTGATGCTATCTATTCAAAATCTAGCTTAATTTACAAATTATTAATTAATCATTAAACAGTCACATCTCTTAACAATTCATTGGACAGGAAGGTTAAAGTATTTTTGTTTCACAGTTTGAAACAGAATTTATTTTTTAAAATTTACTTTTATTGACCTATTCACAAAAATTTATAAGGCATGTACTTTAAATTAATCAGCACAGAGTCTAACTTCTAACTTGTAATATAATCTCAGAAAGAAGCACACTGTCATCTTCTGGAAAGCCTTATAATTAAAAAAACCCCACAACTGTTATGTGAAGGGCAGGACAATGTGATGGCTGATCATTTGAACTAAGAAGAAAAAGGAAGCTATGGCAACTTATCAAAAAACAATCTTGTAAAGAATATTTATAAATGTGAAGACACCCTTTCAATTTTTTGTGTTATATATTTTTGAAAAAAAATACTGACAATATGTATTCTTATGAAGTACATTCATTCAGGGTTGTTGGTTTACAAGCCAGATTAAAGATTTATGACTCACACAAGTCATAAAAAAATTGAACAATTGTCTGAACAAAATCAAGTTAGAATATAATAACCAAAATAAATAGCAAAAATATTAATATTTTTTCTCACAGTAGGACTTCCATGTGATTAAATATTGGATATTGTGCTTCTGAAAGCATGGTTGATATGATGCTGACCTTCCTAGCTGGAATAATGGGTATCAGAACACTACTATGAAGCTGTGCATATGATAGTGTTCCAAGGGAAGGCTTCCAGACAGGAGCAAAACCCCACAAAAGAGGTCAGAAAGATATTTTGATAAAGTAAAAGAGAAAATTAGAGAATTATTGGCAGATAAGGCCACTGAGTATAAAGGGAATTTAGTAAAAGATGAGACATTGAAACAAGGCATTCCTTACTCAGCAATTTCTTGGAGGTCAGGTGGATTAGAAATTCTGAAGTATTTCAAATTAAATATTTCAGTTACAATAAGTTGTATTTTGCAATACTTTATTAGAAAATTCCTCACAAGCTGTACCTGAAGTCTGTCTTTTCTGTTGAAATGACTTTTTACCCATTGAAACATTCAGTCCAATCTTAACCTCAACATGGTTCAGTGTTAATGGTACTTTTCAAATTGCTTACAGTGTCACTTGCTGGAATTCAATTTTTCTTATAGTCCACTGGTCTCCCTACAACGTGTATTGTTTCTCCTGGCAAGTTATTTTTGATGAAAGGCCAAAAGTTTGCAACTGTCACAGGTGTTATGCTATGCTAGTGCCACCAGATAGCACCACCGGATTGTTGTGTGGCCCTGGCTGCATCAAATCCTTCTCTGATATACGTCTGCTTCATCCACATCTAAATCTACTTCTACATCTACTTCTCCATCTACATCTACATCATCTACATCTACAGCTACAGCTACCTTGCACAGCCACTGCAGACAAACATAGTCAATGCTGTGGTGGTGTGCTCCCCCCAGCAGCAGCCCCAGCTGAAGCCATAACCACAGTGGAGGCTGATGGCTGCACCCAGCT
>VZUI01053257.1:0-28891 GCA_013401135.1 Cettia cetti
GTGCCAGGGCCTGCCCACCCTGCCAGGGAACAATTCCTGCCCAATCTCCCATCCAGCCCTGCCCTCTGGCACTGGGAGCCATTCCCCCTTGTCCTGTCCCTCCAGCCCTTGTCAGTTGTCTCTCTCCACCTTTCCTGTTGCCCCTTCAGGCCCTGCCAGGCCACCCTGAGCTCACCCCAAAGCTTCTCCTCTCCAGGTGAGCACTCCCAGCTCTCCCAGCCTTTCCTCCCAGCAGAGCTGCTCCATCCCTCTCATCATCTTGGTCTTTTGACTGCTGAGTGTGCATTGCCTAAATGAGGCACAATTTCTGGATTTTGCCAGTAAGCATTTACCCCTTCCCTTGAGAATCCCTGGCTCTGCTGAGTCTGGGATTGCAGGAGTTTGTATCAGGAGCTGCTCTGTGGGGCCGATTCTCCCTGATGTTTATGGGGAGCCTAAGTGACACATCTTCACCCTGGGAGCTGCAGCACAGTCATTTACATTAAAATGAGCTTAATTATCCACAGTCAAATTTAGAAACACTTCTGCTTTGATGGATGCAACTACTGCATGCAGTGCAGCAGAAAATCATGGCTGGAGCATGGTTAGGCATTCAGAGAACAGAACAGCAGGGTACAGCTTTAATGATAACTTTACAGTGATCTCTGGGACTTCCTTTTCAGCCCCTCCTTATTTATAACCAATGTATATAGCCTATACCATGAGCAGTAGCCTCAAAAATATTAAAAAGTAGAATATTTGGGCTCTGTAGAAGGTTCATGTTGGCATCTCCCAGCAGTAAGAGAGTGAATGAAACAAGTCATGTTTTAGAGCAGAAGCAGGGGCTGGGATGTGGGGTTTTTCCTGTTCAAAGCACTGTGATCAGCTTTGGGAGCTAAGCACAGGCTTAGAGCAATTTCACATAAATACAGGAAGAACTGATGACAACACTTGGGAATAATCACAATGAGTCAAAGCTGCAGAAGTCTTCCCAATGCTGCAGGATCACTTGGAAAAACAATCTCTCATTTTCCAAAGACAGTAAGTGATGATAAATGAGGACTCATTTATTAAGAGGGAACTTTGCATCCAGTTTTCTTCTCTGAAATCACAGCAGAGGATGGAGGTCTCAGGATGCTGGGCACCTTCCTAATGCAGTAATTCCAGCTTGTTCATGGGACCAAGATGGGAGCAAATCTTACTGACAGCTTTGTTTAACACCTTGAAGGCATCTGTAGCTCCAGAAAAGACAGCAAGAAGGATATTTATTTTAAACACAACTCATCTCATCTGACCCCACTTTCCCAAGGTTCAAATAAAAGAATAAGGGAAACCCTTAAACTCAAAAAAATCTGTAATTAAAACTGGAACGTACGCCAGTGCTGATGGCTGTCCATTGCCTCTGTCAGGATGGCCATGAGCTTTAGTCAATCAAAGAACTTATTTTATTCCCCCTACAATGCAGTTAAGGTACAAACCAAGCCAAAATGAGGTGACATCTGCCTCCTGCCAAGGGCTGCCGCCGAATTCATGCACAGCCTCCATCTCTCTCCCTCCTATTTTTCCTCACTTACAGGACATTATCACACTCGGTTCCCCATACAGGACTGGTGTGAATTGAAATTCCTTCAGGCTGGTGCAGAGATGATGGGGAATGCAAAGCATCCCGGGGAGCTGCAGCCAGCGCTGTGCCGAGCCCTGCAAGGGAGGAGAATCACAGGGGTGGTGGCACAGGGGAAATTATGAAAGCAATTCAGAAGCATTGTAATAAAGTACAATGCACTGTAGTGCTGCTCAAATTCAAACCAGGAATGAATTCTTTCATATGTTAAGTGCTCCCTGAAGGACAGCGCTGCCTGAAGCGCGAGGCCCCAGCTGGGGGCACAGTGGTACATGCTGGAGCTGGGGCTGGGTGCCTGACACGGGGCTGCAGCTCAAATCCAAACTGACATGCCCACAGCTCCTTAGCTGTCTGAGCCACAAAAGCCAAATTAAACATTGCTTCAGCTGCAACTTAGCCTTTGTACCTTCCAAGCCATTATATTAAAGAGCAGTGTCGTTTATGAGCTGGCCGTGGGGAAGGGCAGGTGTCTAACACTGAGAAATCATTGCAGCTAGGGGTGATAAATCCAGTCCATAAACTGCAAGCAACAGAAATGAGCTCCACATTCGGTCCCAGCCCTTCCCTTTCTTTTTGCCTTTGCTGGGATGGATGCTGAGCTCCAAACCTGAGCAGCCTCCTTTGGTGGCAGTGGCACAGCTGTGACCTGAGGTCACATCAGCATGATCCTGGCAGCTCGCTCCAATACCTGCTGAATTCAATGGAAACCTTTCAATGGGCTTCAGCGAGCTTTGGTTTACTCCCTAGGTGACACTGCATGTCTTTTTTTCCTTCTTTCAAGCCTCACAGTATCAGGCAGTTAAAAGTGTTATTTAATCTCTAGCCAGCTCGAGTTGTCTTCTCAGCAGGAAGCTCCATCTCACCAACCGACCTTGGAGCCTTCCCCTGTGAAGCAGCAGAGAGGAACATGTGTCACTTGGGGGCTGCTTTGT
Source organism: Cettia cetti (assembly GCA_013401135.1). Taxonomy (NCBI): domain Eukaryota; kingdom Metazoa; phylum Chordata; class Aves; order Passeriformes; family Sylviidae; genus Cettia; species Cettia cetti. Next base: position 2,533 of record VZUI01053257.1, read on the forward strand.
CATCCTTTCCTTGGGGGTGCTTCAAATAGATCCTGATATCCAAACAGCACAAGTTCAGCGGGGCACAGGAGGCAGCTCCTGCCCTCCCAGCTCGCCCCAGAGGGAAGGTGGATCATTAAAACCCCCCTGGCAGTTGTCTCAGCACAGGGGCTTGCCCACACTCCTCCCCGGGCATTTGGGGGTGGGAGGGCCACCTCGGAGACACCACCGAGCCACTGAGCACTTTATCTCCAGAAAACACAGCAGTGAGACTGCTGATAACAACAACAGGTGCCCTCAGCCAGTCAAGGTGTTCTGCTCACATCCATCCTCCAGCATTCCCAAATTAAGCCTCCATTCCAAGGGCCTGACAGCCACGTGTGGCACGTGTGTTCCTCATGAATGTATAAGTGCACTTCTACTGCAGGAAGGTTCTGAACATACTGAACCTGCAGAAGCAGAATACAAATTCTCTTTACTAACAACCTAGAAATTACATGGAAACTGGGGTGAAAAAGCAAACCTAACTTTTTTTTTTTTTTTTTTTTTTTTTTTTTCTATCTTGCAACTTTTTTTTTTTTTTTTTTTTTTTTTTTTTTTCTATCTTGCAAGCCATGGGAGTGATCTTCTTCCAGAACTGGAAGCAGGTCAGCAGCAATACTAGCCATGCTTCAGAGGAGTGATTTTCAGACCATTTCCTGAGGGGACACCTCCCCAGCAGCTTCGTGTTCCTCTTTCCATGGTGCTAAACTGAGGAAGATGAACTTGGCTGCCTGGTGCACCCTGACTGCCCCTGTCCTGCCACCTGCAGCAGCCTGTGACACTCTGCTGTCCCAGCACCTGCTCAGCTCCTGAAAACACCCATCACTGCTCCTTCAGCACAGGGCAGGACTCCATTACCCCCAAATTTCTAGGTCCTTCTTTCCTAGGGAGGAAACTCTTCCCTGGAGCAATCAGTATGGAAAAAAACTATCCAGGTTACTCAGAGTAAACTATATTTGCATCTAGAAATAGATCAAAATTTGCCTGCTGCTCCAAGGATATTCAGATTGCTGTTGGTCACTCAGATCCTCCCAGGATCATGAAGTCACCAGAACCACAAAACTGGGACTGGATGTACTTTGGTGCCCTTTGCACTGGTGTTTGTGGTGCCACCTCTCAGGCTGTCACAAGCCAAGTGCAGAATCCTCTCCCAGCCACCTCACACACCCTGCACGACAGCTCTTTCTCAGAAAGGTATTTGGGCTCAGTTTAAAATATTCTGTGCTGTGCACAGCCTTTCTGCAGCAGTGCTGCCAAAATGGTCACAGTGCCTGAGCGTGGGTCTGTAAAACACAAACTGTGTCAAACCACACAGCTACAGGGGCCTGCTGCCCACTGCTTTGAGTCTCAGGGCGTGTAATTACTGAGTAGCAATTTTAGGTGAGACACTAGGCATACATTATGTCCATCTGCATGAGTGGTCTCATTTCCTTACATTTACAACCTGCAAAAACCATGAATAAACTTGGACTTTATGATTTTTTTAATTTTTTTTTTTTTTTTTTGGCTTTCCAGTAAATTTCAGGTTTGTATTTTTTTTTTTTGGCTTTCCAGTAAATTTCAGGTTTGTAACTTGGCAGAGGGAACCCATTGTATTTAACCACCTGTGCAGACATTAACTAAACACTTGAGCTTTACAACCAAGAAAACACAAAGTGCTAACACTGCTCACAGGGATGTCTGGGCACCTTCCCAAAAGTGGGAATGTGCAGCACCTCCGTGCAGCCTCTGCTCTCCCTCACTGTGCAAGGGGTGGGAGTGCTGCCTCGTGCAGCAGGATTTATGGGGTTACAGCCATTCCCAGGCAAAATCTGTGGCAAGGAAAGGTGCAGGCAGGGCTTTGGGGAGGTCACAGCCTCTCTGCTTGCTGGGCTTGCTTGATAAAAGGTTGCTCGAGAGCTGGGAGACACAGAGCTCCTTCCAGCAGGAGTTCCCACTTGTCTTGTTGGTAATATTTCATTGAAAAACTCCCCCAGGCCTGGCCAAAGCAGCAGCCTGGTTCTGTGAGGGGTTTCACACACACTCAGGTCACGAGTGGCCCCATGCCTCTACTGACAACAGGCAAAGAAAAGCTCATTGACCACATTTCCTAGAGGGAAAGTTTAAAGCCACAGGGAATAAAGGACTTTACTGATGGCAGCCCAGGTCACAGGCAGCACCAGGGCCTGAATCGTTGCACACCAATTCCAAGATTCATTCCTTAACTCCAGCACTCTCCTTAGCTACTGCTGGAGCAACAAAGGCCATGAGAGCTGGCTGCAGAAAAACACCCACATTCTTCCAAGCCAGAGACATAACGCAGAGGGAAGCCTTAGAACTGCAGGAAAGGCAAATCTATACCATGGCCTGGCCCTGCTTGGGCTCTCTCCAAGCCCTTGCTGTCGAACCGTGCAGGGATTTTGATTTCAGAGCTGTCAGGTTTCAATTAATTCTCATTATTTTATTGGGCTCTGATCTGCCCCATTTCTCCTGTAGACCCCAGAGCAGGGTGTGCTGTGCCCACCTCTGGAGTGCACACGAGCAGCACAACCTTCACATCCAAGCTGGTTTGACAGGGACAGCTCTAAGGCTTAAACCAGAGCCCTTAAACCAGGGCTGAGCTGGGCTGTGGCTGGGCCTCCCCAGCCCAAACCCCTGGGCCTGTTGTCCATAAAATCTGTGTCATTCCAAGGCTCTTCCCTCGCACAGCAGAGCCCAGAAGCCCCTGTGAAATGGTCAGTTCAGAGTCAGTACAAATAAACTGACATTGCTCCAAAGTGAGATCATTGGCAATTTATTCCTGCCCGAGCCCTACCAGAAAGAAAACAGTGTTTCATGTTGGGGCTTTTTTCCTCCTCTCTCCTGCTCTCATTTCTCATCTCTCTGCTATTTCCATGTGCTTCCCACCACACTGTGATTAATCTTTTCTAAGGCCTAAGGGACTGGAGGAAAGAGGTAAGTCAGACTCTATCAAAGACCCTACACAGAGGCAGCCAGGGTCTGCCCCAGCCTTTGTGGGGCTTGCAGCATTCCAAGAAACATTTTCCATCCTCAGAAGTTATAAAGAGTCAGAACTTTTACAGCTCATTAGTAAATCATTAATGAGATATTCCCTTTACCTCTCAACAAGCTCCTTGCTGCCCTCCCCCAAACCAATCCTAAAAATCCTCCTGTGAAAAGGAGAGTTTTGTTTTCAAGGCCCTGTAAATGCCCAACTCCTCCTTTTCTTCCACTCCCCAGCATAACATTTTCCAAGAGCTGAATTCAAACCCACCAAAGCTCCTCCAGGGAGGTGCAGAGCTGGAGCCAACCTGCCTGGCACAAGCAAAGGGATTGCCACACATGCACCTACCATGCCCAAAATCTCACTTTCTAGGAAAAAAAAACAAAACCAAAGAAACCAAAAATCACCAAATAATTAAGAGCTGGGACCGTGGTGGAAGTCTGGGAAACTCCTGACTCCATCACAGATCTCACAAAGGGAATTTGCCAGCCTGGCCATCAATGCCAACTCCAGTGAGGAACAGGAGCAGCTTTTGTGCTGTTTGTCAGTAAAAGCTCCTCCAGTGCAGCCCTAGAAAAGCACATTTATCAGCACTTCTCACACACTGGATGGTCATCAAGTAACATCAGCAAAAGCAGTTTCTGTCAGTGTAAATTATGCCTATTCCACGAGGATCATGCAAGCACAGGTGTTTCAGAAGAACAGGTGTAAGACAGGTCTGCATCTCCTGCCCTGAGCAAATAGTTCCAGTGTTTTCAAAGGAGCAGTGGCAAAAGGGTTCTGTACAACTCAGGTGCTGCTGGAGATGGAGACTTGGCTGAAATACTTGAAAAGAAATGGGCTTCCAACACATATTCAGCTCCAGGAAAGTCTTCCACCCTATTTACAAAGATTTGGGGTCTCTATAGATCCCAAATAAACTTCACAATGTTGCACTTGGCTTTCAGGAAAAAAAAAAAAAGAAAAAAAAAAGTTGAGAGAAATAACTTGTCTTGTGGCTTCTAGTTTTCTTTACTTTTTATTAAATAAATGCATCTCCCACATGTACCTCATGGCATGTAAAGACTTATTCCTGTGCTTGCCATGGAGTATCTGTAACCATTTATAGTGTTTTGGTGTGGTCATTCTTGCAAAATTATCAATAATCTCACACTACTTGACTGCATCCCTGAAGTCTGAGCTGCTGACACCTTCTGATTGAAACCAGAATTCCCTGATAAAGAAAAAAGGCAGTCCCTGGTTTGAGAGAGGGAAGTCAGAAAGTATTAGGTTGCTGAAAGATTAGAAGGAAAAGCAAAGAACTCCAAGTATGCTTTATATTTCAATATCACAGGGAATACGGTGCCTGCCTGTAAAGTTTTAACATATCACTGATAATAACGGGACACGTAAGAGCTAAGCCCAGTCAGAAAGCATCAGGGCCTAGAAGATGATTAGAAATTCAGAGCTCAACTTAGTTTTGTGTTTTAGATGTAAATCCAAACCAACTCTATTCCACGTAGATTTGCCTGTACAATTTTAACAGAGGTATTGTCAACACCAGCATATTCCACTCAGGACGTGGCCTCCCATCACATGAGCCCTCCCCAGCTCTTCCAGAGGCTCCCCTGTGCCTGTGGATTGGGGAAAACATGCTCAGATCTCACCTGGGACAGAGTTAATTTTTGTGTGGGGCTGCAGCCAGAGCTCAGGCTGTTCAGGGAGGGGAGCTCAGGCTGTTCAGGGAGGGGAGCATGGTCACAGCAGTGCAGGGACCAAACGCTGCAGGGTGCTGAGATGCTTGAGCCTCCAGAGGAGGCACTGAGGCTGGAGAGGGGCTGGGAACACAAAAACCCTGTGAGGAACAGCTGAGGGAGCTGGGGGTGTTTACCCTGGAGAAAAGGAGACTCAGGGGTGCCCTTATCACTCTCTACAACCCCCTGGAAGGTGGCTGTGCTCAGCTGGGGTTGGTCTCTTTCCCCAGGCAGCACTGACAGAAGGAGAGGACACAGCCTCAAGCTGCACCAAGGGAAATATAGGCTGGATATCAGGGAAAAGTTTTTACAGAAAGGGTAATAAAGTATTGGAACAGTGGTGGAGTCACCGTCTCTGGATGTGTTTCAGACTGGGTGTGGCACTGGGTGCCAGGGTTTAGTTGAGGCATCAGGGCTGGGTTGGACTTGATGATCCTGGAGGTCTCTTCCAACCCAGTGGTTCACAGAATCACTTGTGTACATAAAAGTGTACATGTATGTACAGGGCTTGCGTACATAAAATCCCTTTTTAAATCTGAGGGAGGAGAGAAATCAGTGTGAAGATGAAGTGTTGCCCCCAGTGTCTCAGGAAGGAGGGTCTGGTGCTGAGCTGGGACCACACCTCAGAGCCATCACACCACCTTTCCCCAGCTGCTCCTTCTGCCCTCCAGCCTGGGCCCCAAGCAGGAATCCTGCCCTTTTCTCTAACACCAGGTTATCATCTCTACAGGAACAAAGAGCTGGAGTCCAACCCCAGCAAGGCAAGGTCTTGTGCATCCTGGTAAAGTGTCCAGCCCCCATCCTATAGACTTCTCAACATTTCATTGGAGACTAAATCCTACAGACTCCCACCTTCCTAAATGAACACAGCAGCTGCAAGTCAGCAGAAGCAGAAAAAACGTTTGTGATGCTTCATTTGGAGAACATTAAGACAGCAGCTGGCAGCCTTTTCTTTTTAAGATACTACTGAGATGCCCCAGTTATTCAATGGAAAACTACACAGAAAAGTAAAATATTTCTTTACTTGCCAAAGTGCAAAGAGGGAAGCCAGACAAGATGGAAATCAGCAATTTTACCCTGACAGTGTTATCAAATCTTTCCTAATGGAACCACATACAAGATAAAAGTGATCTACTGTCAGGACAAGTGTTCTGGTTGATTTCAAATCAAGCTAATTCCAAAACCAAAGAACAACTGGTGGAGCCCTTGTCTGTGTGTGGCAAGAATTAAACCCAGAACAACTCTCTGTTGGAAACAACATTCTTACTCTTGCCATCAATGCTTTTTGGGGCTTTCCTTGCTTTAACCTTCCTGGGTTTCAGTAGGGACTGGGTTCTCTGGTAAAGGGGGACTTAAATTAACACTGCTGTGTCAGAGGAGCTGACACGAGGGTGGGCTCAGCCCCCACAGTCCTGGTGGAGACAAAAATGAGCTTTTTTGGGTAAGCTGCAAGGCCCAAGCCCATCATCCCTGGTGATGGTGCCACGTGCCCAAGGATCCAGCACACAACCCCACTGCCCATCCCTCTTTCCAGCCCCTGTGTCCCTCCACTACTCCTTGGGGCATGGAGTTGTCACCTCAAGCCCTGCTCTGTGTCCCTTGTGCCCACAGGGACAGCCCCTCCGTGCAGGGACTGGTTTGGGGGTGGGTTGGCAGTGTCAGGTGTAGGGTTGCATTCAGAGACCTTTCCCAACCCAAATATTCCTGTGACAGAGGGGAGGGGACGGCAAGGGGGACAAGCTGCAGGGAGCTCTGAGCAACCTGGTCCAGAGGACAACGTCCCTGTTCACGGGAGGGGAGCTGGAATGAGAAAGTTTTTAAGGTTTCTTCCAACCCAAACCATTCAGTGATAGCAGAAACAAAGAGGTACATGAGGAATGAATAGTTTTGAATTAGGCCATGTTTATGCAAACCAAATGAAGCAAGAACAGCTACAACTATTTAACAGCCAAGCAAAACCGGCCCATTAAGAGATATTTGCATTTTAAAAGGGCCCAAAGAGACCTATTTTTCTATTTTATTTCTTCAAACATCTTTTTTGAGGGAAAGGGTAATTTAGCTCAAATTTTCCTTAGGTTTTTCTTTACTGAACACAGACTGGTTTTTATTGGGAAGAGAATCATCTTTTCAGGAAAGTTATTAAAAAGCAAGCCAGATATGCTCTATTAAAATTTTAAATAATATATGAATTCATTTGAAAATGTGAAGCACTAATAACCTCGGCATATTTTAGTCAGATGCGCTTTAAGAACAATTCTTTTTCTCCACACAAAGCATTTTCTATGAACAACTTAAATCAGCTCTATTAGCAGTTTTAGAAACAGGAATGTGGCTAGGAAGACAATTCCAGGCAGAAAAGAGCAGACATTTGTTGGGGGAAAATTAAGGGAATGTAAATCATTTTCCAATAAATATTCCATACAGAATATTCTGTTGTGTGATATACAATACTGTCTTTTTCCAGAGATATTGCATTCCCTCCCTGTGGATGCTGAAAGGGATTGCAGTATTAAGTTTCAACTGATTGTTAACAAAACCCCAAGCCTGTTCCTACTTTTGATTCAATCCACTTAGAATGGCAGGCTGAGCTCTTCTAATCTCATTTTAATTTTCCATGGGGGACTAAGTGTCCAAAATCCTTGTGAGGAGGCTGGAAATTTCAGCTGTAGGATGCAACAACCTGATTCAAAGTCAACTGAGAAGGGCACTCCTTTGGATTAGGTCCCTGATGGCCTTGGAAGGCTCTGGAAAATGCTCTTAATTCCCATTTTCTCCTAAAGCAGGATATCCTTCTGCCCATATCAGGCCTCCAAATGCAGTTAATGCTCAGCCTTTGGAAGGAAAAGGATGACAGTGGAATAGTCCCACCTTGCAGTTCCCTGCACTGGTCTTTCCTTAGGTTGCCATTCCTGATGCTAGTTTGGATTCCCTGGTGCCACATCACCTTTCCAGACTTTGAATACCTAACAAGTGCCTGAATCCTACCCCGTGCTCCCTGTTCATGCAAGGACTGCAGGGAAAACACAACAATCAAAGTTCATTATTGGCCTGTCCTGCTCTACCTGTATCATCCCATTCTTCTCCTTTTTTATCCCCTGCCCACCCCAACCTGGCAAGGTTACAGGGAGGTTCCTGTCTGGGCACACTCTCTCTCCTTTCGCTGGATTTCACCTTCAAGAAAAACAAAACAAAAACAGCCACAAAAGCAAAACAAATAAGAAAACAAGTCATGCCAAGCACTTTGGCCCTGTAAGTCTCATCCTGGCTATTTCACACAATCTGTGTGATCCCAGTCTCAAAATCCCTTCTGCCAGGCTGGCGCAGAGGGGGGGGGACATTTGGGGACAGCCCCTAAAGCCTTGCTTCAAGAGCCCAATCCCCCATGAAATGTCAAGCCCTTAAGCTGCAATTTCACTGTCCTGCCCCCCTTATCTCCCTCCCTCTCTGCATCCTACTCCCTGCATTTTCAACACTGGTGCCAGAAATCCAGGAAATTCCTGCTGTGTGTTCAGGTGAAGAGGTTTCACAGTAATGGTTCAGATCATCATATCAAACTAAGGATCAATGTATTTTACAGCTCTGTGCTTCACCCTGTATCCAACAAGGCACACAACAAGCCCAGAAGTCAATCAACAACTCAAGAACCCATTCCTGAAACCCAGGCCCCAAACCCAAGCCCTGCTCAGTCCCTCTCCTCAGCAGCTTTATTCTTCAGACTTAATGAGACAGATGCAAACAGCAGGCACTTATTCTCTAATTAACCAATTTGGCTGCCACTTTATGATCATTAACCCAATGCTGCTGGGTCAGGATTGCACACAAAGTATTCCTTCCTTCTCTCCCTTTCATTCCTCATCTGTGCCAGGCTGGAAATCAGCCTCTTCCCTCCATTCCCCAACCTGAGTACAAACCATCTTTGCTCGCTCACTGCAGCACCTTACAAGATGCATGCCTGAGATCTAAAAATAAGCTTGTTAGATTATTTGACAGTCAAAAATTAAATAAAATTGGAAGTAGTAATTATTTTCTTGATTATTTAATGTGGGGCAGACTTTTATCAAAATATTTTGACATGAGAAGATTTGTGAAAATAAATAGGCAATCAGCAAGTCATTGCTAACGGAAAAGGCTTTTTTTTTTCCAGGGTAAGAAGTATATATTACCTGTCAGTGCCAGGGGAGAGTCTCATGCTTCAAAAGATGATGTGTTAACAGCACTTTATCTAGAAGACAGCCTAACAGACAGCTCAACATCACCAGGTGACAGATTCATGCAGTGCCACACTGAACATGGCAGAAACACTGCACTGCTCAAGTATCAGTGAATTGTAAGTGTTTAGGAATTCCTGGGAGGGCAGAGGCTAGAAGATGGGTCTGAGCTCAGCTTGATGAGAACCCAAATCATCACTGTAAGAACACTGCGGAAAAATAAAAATAAAATCACCATCATCCATCCTCTTCCTTTCTTATCCTAAAAACTCTCTGCAGAGGAGCTGCAGAAGTGTTTGTGTCAAAGGTGAAGGAGGGAGCTTTGCCAGCCTTGTGCCACCCACCAGGTCAGTCCTTTGCCTAAACTTGTGCAGTTTCATCTCCTGGCCCTGTCCAAGATGGGAATCTCCTGCTCAGTCCAGATCTGTCACAGCTGGTTTGCTCACCTCGACTTGCCATTTGTACTCTGAGTGAGTGAGTGCCAACGTTAGTGAAGCATTTCTTGTTTCCTATCCAGGCAAACCTGACTTTGGAGATGATCTTCTGGAGAGTCCTGGGATCTGCAGCAGCTCTGCTGTTCAGTGTTAATCAGGAAGACACAGTGCCAGGTTTTTATAGCACAAACAGCTGCTAGAATTATTCGCTTCTCCTTTCTTAAAAAGAAGAGTAATAACATATGAAATGGATTTTATCTGCTTTAAGGATAGAATTAATATCATTTTCCTATGGTTGTCTCTTTTTGGAACTGCTTTACATAACATTTCCTAGAAACACTCTCCATATGCACACCCAGCAAGACAGTTCAGCTGGGCTGAGCGGGGTGCAGGGGGAGGAGGGACCCATCCCCACCCCTCTGTTAGCACCAACACACACCAGGATGGGCTGGGCCAGGCCAGGTGAATCCCTCCAGAGCAGCAGGACAGCTCCCATCAGCCTTCCCACAGTGGGCCTGCACACAAAACACACACACCTCAGCTTGGAAAGGCCTCCTTCAGCATCTGGTGTGGTGTGTCAGATTCCATTTGAGATACTGGGCTCCAGAGAGCAGTGGGAGAAAACAACACACTCCAGAGTCCGTGTGTAACATGAGGAGTTAATCCCACACAGGCATTCATCTTTTCAAAGCATATATTCCTGACAGCTTTGGAAAGCACGCTTACAATTTCCATAATGTTTGAAAACATACAGACACTTTCTCTCAGTGTCACAACGTCTTGAACTTCTGAGACCCTTTTCGTGACACCATAAACTTCTCCTTGGAAGCACAGTATGATGTCAGAGGATGTAACAGTACAAGAGGTGAAGAGGAAAGCTGTGGGAGCATTCAAATAACTTTTTCTGGCCTAAAAAAGAAATAAAATAAAAACTGGAGTTTGATCCAAGAACATTTTGTTCATTTGCTATACAGGGGTGCCTTTTGTATGAGCACAGACTGTTTTGTGGACTCTGGTTCTCTGTAGTCACCATGAAACGGAAAATATACAATGAAGCTAGTGATGTGTTATCATCTGAGATTTCTATGAATGCTATTTCTGTCTTATGTTCACAGAGAACTGCTGGTCAAATGTTCATCCACTACAACTTGATAAAAACAGGGGTTTAAAGAATTATCACAGATATTTATAGCTTATTTTCTTTTCTCTCTTTTATCTCATCTGCACTGTTGGCACGATAATGCTCATTAGTGTTCAGGTTTAAGTGAATCATCTAAAATAGCTTTTTTTGGGGGGGTTGTTTTTTTTTAAGCTGCTTGTTTCTCACACATTCATCAGGGTTAAAAATATCCATATTTTTAATAAATACAGACCCTTTGATATCATCCAGGTGAGCCAAACAAGTTTTACGCAAGCACAACTGAGCTGCTGTATCTGTCACCTTCAGGTTTGACTTGTGCCATGGTTCCAACAGAGAATTAATGAACAAGTCAAATTTGATGCAAACTTTCAGAAGTTTCACAGCTCTAATCAGCAAAATAGAAGCCTGCTAGATAATTACTGGAGTGTTAAGCTGATATTTCTCTCTGTAATCCCCCAGATGAAAGCACCAGATTTCACAAGAACAGTCTTTATTTTTAATAGCACATGTAAAAATAGACATTATAGCTACTGATGTTAATGAACACTGGACTGTTCACACCTCCAGCCCTGCTCACCCCTGTGAAATGCTTCTCTCACATGACCACAGTGGCTGTCACCAGGATCAGGCTCAGGGCTAACAATATTCACATCTTCCTCTCCCCCTCCTTCAGAACTCCACTTTCCCCCTTCCATTTATCTATTCCACACTCACCAGGCTCCATCCTCTGTCTCATCACAGCTTTTTCTGCTGGAAATACTGAAAATCACTGATTTAGTGAGCAAAAGCTCACAAATTGCAGGTTCCTGCACCTCTAGAAGAGGCCTGCTACCCACTCAGAGAGGGCACTAAGATAGGAAATCATACCCATCACTGGGAGTAGCCTCCATTAAATTAAATTGGAAGAAGAAATTGTGTAGGGCTGAGATTGGCTTCAGACCTGCCCTGGTGAGGCTGAAGCTGTGAATGTTTGTACAGGATGGAGCCTGTGACCAGTTGTCAGGGCCTTCTACTTGTTTCGGTTACTACAACCCCCAAAGTTAAAAATATAATTTTAAATAGGGGCAAAACCACTTTTCTCTGTCCATGTGACAAATGGAATAGCTGCCTCAAGATTGCTGAAAAGTATCCTCCAAATGACTGCCACTTCAGGACATTTGTTGGCCTCCAAACACAAGGTTCCATTGGTAACAGTACTGAACAACCTTAAAAGGAGCTGATGTCATTTTTCACTCCGTTTAACCTCGAAGTTTTTCACAGCCTCACCAAAAACAAAGCCCCAAAGGCAGTGAAAACATTTTGGACACTTCAGCCTGGGGTCTTCAAAATGCTGAGCACAGCTGTTGAACACCAACCACCTTCCATTGTGTCACCACATTGATATTCACACCTACACAACCACACAAACACTGGTGATTAAAAAATTAAGTATAACTGAAACAAAAACAAACATCTCGGGAATATGTGGACTTCAGCATTAAAAAAAAAAAAAAATGCCTCCATATGCCCAAGGAAGAAAAGGAGAGAACAGATGGCTTTCTTGCTTTGTCTTCCTGCTGCTTTCATACTTATACAACGTCATGCTTTGGGTTAATGTTTTAATCCAAACTCAGTGATTAACAATAGAGACAGACGGAGGATTGTGTTTCACTCTATAATTAGGCAGACACAATGAGGTGACTTCTCAGCAAGGTACAGAGGGATATAAAGCGCCTGTAGCTCCATTAGTGATATTTCCAATGCACAAGGGAATAACTTTTATTCCACTACAGGCAATAGAGATGAGGTTTTAAAAACGCTCAGAGAGACAGAATCCAGGGTTTGCAGTGTTATTAGTGAAACAAAGTACCACAAGGCCTCCTTTCTAGACAAGACTTAACTCTTCCCTAACTTCAGGCATGATCTGGGCACATGGATCAGAGCCCACCACTCACGGCAGGAGATCCAGCGACTGACTCATGGGGAATCCCACATGGAAAACCAGTGAAACAGCTCTGGGAAGGGCACAAGGATCTGCAAACAGGTGATCTGCTGAGATTCCCAGGCTGTGCACAGCTGGTCTGGCTTACCAGCACCTTGAGAGCCTTTTGCTTCCATGGGCTTGTTCATGGCTGAGATGCTAACACATGAGTGGGTCAAGAAAGACCCACAATTTGTGGCAAAACACTTGCAACCAAGTACATAAACAGGTGGGGGAGGAAAATTGCCACAGTAATGAAGGTATCTGAGGTTTCAGACCTGAAGGTAACGCCCACACACTTGTATGGCCTGGTTCAAGAGACTTGAACACACAAAGGCTGCACAGGAGTGAGCACCCTGGGCACCTGATCTCAGTTTAAAAACTGATGTGTAACCAGGACATAGAGAAAGCACCTGTGAAGGGTCTACAAGGCTCTGGTGCCATCAGAGTGCCCACGCTGATGCTGGGCAGCGCCTTGGGAAGCTGGGCACACATCTCCTCTGCTTCCCATGGCACCTTTGCTCTGTAACAGCTCCTGTTTATGAGTGACAGGAAAATGATGGGAAGTTTATTACTGCTAAGACAAAAATCCCACAAAGGGAGTGCCAAAAACAACAGGAGGTGTGCTGTGTGCAATGGAAGTAGCAGGAGCCCGCAGCCTGAAGAGCGCGGGCAGGGCAGCTCCGAGGAGCAGGACCAGATCTGATGATTCAACCCTTCCAACAAACTGCCCCGCTCTGCTTGCAGCAGGAGCACGGCAGGAGCACAGCGACCTCTCACGTCCTGTCCTCTCCCCTCCTGCAAGCTCAGGGATTGCCACGGTGGCGGACTGGTGGCCCAGTGTCAGCAGGAGCTGCTGCTCGGGGCTGCAGAGGCCAAGCACAGCAGCTCCAGGCCGGAGGGAAAGGTTCCCCCTAATCCTCTCCTGCCATTTGGGATTGGCTTATGGCTCCAGGAGCAGCATGCTCAGAGCCTGCCCAAGGAAGGGTTTGAAGGCAAACACAGCATTAAACATGGGCTTTATGGGCTTGTGCTCAAATCTGAGAGAATTCAGTGGACAGAGAATTTCCCTGCACAGAGCCACGGTCCTGAGCCACAGCGCAGGGGCTCAAGGCATGAGGGCTTGGTCTTTCCCTGCCAGAAACACAGCTCCTGTGGGAAGAACACCAGTTCCTGATCTGGAATGACAACATAGATGCAAAGGCAGCCCTTGGTTTGACTCAGAGACACAAATCTGCTCTGCAGAGGTCCACAGACTGCCCGGAAGCTGCCCCTGGACATCCCTGCACATACACTCCTTGCAGGAGGTAATTCACAAAAAGATATTTAAATTGGAGTGGTCAGAGGGTAGAATTTTAGTTGGTTATCACTGGTTTTAGCCAGATTTCAAAGGCTCAGTCTGTACCTACAGCTGAGGCACGTTTTCCATATGATTCAATATCCATCACCACCAGAAATTGATCTGGAAACCTGGAATTGTGTGTCCACAGCAGCACCAAAGTGACAAACAGCACAGGCCCAGGCAGACACAAGAGGTACTCGACTCTGACAAAACTGTTCTGGACCAAGATTTCTTTTCCAGTGGTGATGGAGAGCTCTTGAAGTCAAATAAAGCAGCATATGGAAAACCCCCAGCACTGCATGTTCTCATAATTTTTGGAACACTGTAAATATTTGAGTCAGTAGATCTTAATCCATAAACACAGCTGGACTCAAGAAACAATGATGGTAACTTATTATAATTTAAACAATTGTGTAACAAAACAAACCAATGATAATCACTTTGGTTTCCTAAGGACAATAGGCACAACCTTTGCACAAAGTTAGCATGATGGTACATGTAATTACATAAAAAATAAACTTACATATGCTAAGATAAATTATTCTCAGCTTTTAAAGAGCACTGTGGAGGAAGAGGGGAAGAGCAAGGCTGTGTGGTGCAAAGCCAACATTTCATTTAATGTACAGAGCTGGGGTGGTAACTGCCAGAGGACACCCCCCTCTCCCTTCCATCCTCTTCCAGGACACTTTATTTTAATTGCTTTGTGACCAGGAACATCATTCCCCCATGTTCACCCTCAATGTAAGCCCTGGTGCACAGAGCTTACACACAAAGCACTGGGGGCTGATCTCTGCTGTGATTAAGGAGAGGAGCATTTCTCCAAACTGCATCAGAACAGACCTGGGCACTCATCTCACGTTTTATATAAGTTAAATAGGGTTTAAGTTCTTTCCTGAAAGTTCAAATAAGTTCACTTCCTTCTTATTTCTGCTTTGCATTTTCACAAGTGTTTGCATTCAGCAATAAAACCTAGAGACAGAAGTAAACACAATATGGTTCAAATCCATTTCAGAATTGTTCTAGGCAGGGTGCTGTTCTCAAGTTTTTACTAGACATGTAAAGTGGATTTGTCTACCACCAAAACACGTAGTCAAGACAAAAAGTACTCAAAAACAAAATAGGATTTAAAAGCACACACGTTTTATAAGCAAGATCGTGATTATGGCCATAAACTCTTTATTACGTGGCTACATCAACACACACACACACACACACAAAATCCAGCTTTCATATTTTACACCCAATAATCAAGAGATAAGATTCCTGCCCAAACCTTTAAAATCCAGAGTTCAAGTGAAAACTTCAAATAAGGCTTAAGTTCTTTAGTCAAGCATGATAAAAATTTGATATTCTACAACAGCAGCAGCCACACCAGAATTTGGCCCCTCAGGAACTGGCTAAGCCTCTACTTCAGCAATATAGAAATACTCTGAGCCCCAACTTCCAGCTCTTGAAGTCACCAGTGCCACATAAAATGAGAAAGTTGACATCTGAATTAATTCCTTATACCAGGAAAATCCCTGCTTCTAAAATTGCCAGTTCAAAAACGACCACAGGAACAACACAGGGTATTTTCCATCTCCCACCCTTGCAAGGAGACAGATGAGCCATATTAACTACAGCCTACCAAAAAAAAGAATCAACTATGGAAAACGTCAGCTCCACAGAACAAGTCTGGCAAAGTTATAATCAACTAAAATCAGGTTCTTATAATAGGAACTGACAGGGAAATTCTAGCTACTTGTGCTGCTTAGAAAGCTTAATGTTGTCTGGCAAAGGGATGAAGCTGTAAAGCTGAGATCAAGCTCTGGGCTAGAAAATCCCCAGCTTTTCAGGGAGTTTTGATAAAGGAGGTCAGTTTGGTCAAGGTGAAAGTGTCCATTAGCCTCAGAGAAATAAATAATTAAAATATCTAAAATGAGAAATATTCCCTGTGCTCCACTTGATTACAGAAGAACATTCCTTTAAAAAAGGGAATAATAAATCTAGAACAATGAGCACTTGGATCCAGAGCCTGTTTGGCAGGGGCTGCCAAACAAACACTAACAGGCATTTGTGCAAGTTCCTCTATGGAAAACCATTCATTGGTGATGTCACCCTCCAAATGATGGAACATTCTTTGCCTTTTGGGGCTTTGCCATCATATTTCCTCAGGGGTGCCAGGCAGGTAAACAGAATTCCACTTCAACTGCCTGCAGCTTAAAATAAACCAAAAATAACCTAAAGCTTGTCCATAGAAGCCAGAGATTTAGAAATGAGTGTTTAACATTAGCCACCAAATTCCAATTAAGGAACTGTAATATGGAACCTGTTTTTTAAAAGTCTTTAAATAAGTATTTTATGCTCCACAGTCTTCTGTTCCATGGTCTGCTTCAGTAAGGCACT
Organism: Cettia cetti; assembly: GCA_013401135.1. Lineage (NCBI taxonomy): Eukaryota > Metazoa > Chordata > Aves > Passeriformes > Sylviidae > Cettia > Cettia cetti. Next base: position 18,740 of record VZUI01053257.1, read on the forward strand.
CTAGGGGAGGGCAGAGAAGGGGGATGTGGGGTTATGGAAATTTATTGTCCCCCAGGATTCAGACACATGCATGGCAGCAGGACTGGCTAGAGAACAATAATTCTGCTCCCCTAAATCCTCCAACACTTTGAAATTTATCTTCATTGCACATCACTGGTGCAGAACCAGGAGAACTGTTCTGCAAGAGATTTAGGGGGGAGATAAGATTGAAAACTTCAACCATGGATGAGAACAGAGAGTTCAGTCTGCTTTAATCACACAAGGAGTCGCCTCTTACCCACCTTCCCAGGCCAGCACCTGCCACAGAGCTGCCCCAATCCTGAGGAAACCCCTCCTGGTGAGGATTTCAGGAAAACTGACTACTCCAGCTGGCTGAATGCTTTCCAAAACCAGGAGACTTCAAGCAATAAAAGATGCTTTAATTAAAGCATTCTTGGCCATCTCTATTTTCCCAGTTAGGAAGTTCACAGATGCGAGGTGTGACCTGTCAGGAAGCTAGCACAGCTCCAGCAGTGCCACCACCACCAGGAACTTGGACGCAGCAACATTTTCTCATCATTCTCTTCACAGCAGATCTGTGGTGAGGGCTCCAGGGAAAAGAAAGGAAGTTGTTTGAATGCTGAGAGTGGGAATGCCAGAAGAACTCACCCTACGCCCACTGGGGTCAGAGGCAGGAGGGTGGGCCAAAACTTGCAGAAAATGCCTTATTTGTATCAATTTCTGCAGCCAGGAGGCTGGGCAGTGATCAAGGGCTGTCCCCTCACCAGGCAAAGGTGGCTCTGGTGGAAATCCCATCCCTGCTGCCCGTGCAGGGCAGTGATGGCTCCACACCCCCTTCAGCTCCTGACCCCTGGGCACAGGTCTGCATTCCATGCTGCACCTTACACCTCTTCCCAAAGGATCTTCCCCAGGGTCAGGATGTGCACTCCCAACCCGTGCCTCTTATCTCTCCCAGGACCCCAACACCACCAGCACCCAGCAGCAGTGAAATGCCATAAAACTAAATGAATGCAGATACGGAAATAATTCCTCCCTCTGCCACACACACAAAAAAAAAATTAACATTTTTCTGGATCTATACCATCAGCACTGACCCAGTTTTAAGTGTCCAGGCACAAAGCAATGGAGATGCTGCTACTGTCTCCAGTAGGCTCAGACCTAGGCCAAGACTAGAATTCAAACAAGAGTTAATTGGGCTACGTTAGGTTCAAAGTACTCTCAAGCCAGTTGTTCATCACTTTGTGGTTTCAATGTTTAGTTGCCTAAACCCATAGACATTGCAAACTGCAAACACTTCCAGCTGACCCTAACGTTTGGCTTCTTCCTTTTCACGTCTTGTACTTCTTATTTAGTCTTCCCTCATTATTATTTCTGTAAATTATTCACATCAGGAGTAGTGAGCCACAAAAAAAGTACTTAAATAGCTGCTTGTTACTGGCCAGAATCTCTCAGTATTTTCAAATCTGTTAAATGACTGATTGCTGGGTCTCTTATTTGTTATTTCCACAGTGCACTTACACAGCAGCCCAGGCAAACCAAGCTTGGGAAGTGGGAGGGCATTGGTTTTTACTGAAAATAATCCAAAGCAAAACTTTGCAAAAAGAAACATTCAAACTTGAAAATCTGTAATTGTGCATTGTCTCAAGTCCATCAGATAATCAGATGCCATTAAGAAATAAAGTGAAAAGGAAACAATGTGGGGAAATCTGAAAATCCCAGGCTGGGTAGCTGAGAAGAAGCACATTTCCAGCTCACACTCAGCAGTGTCTGTGCAACAATTCCTCTGTATTTCTGTGTTAAATGGATCAGCGAAGAGTGAGGAGTGTGGAGATCCGCAGCTTTGGAACCCCAAAATCCTGCTTTGGGATTTCACCTCTGCCTAGCAGAGCTTTGATCTCATGTGCAGCTTTCATTTGCACCCAATCTTAACAAGCCTGAAGCTGACCATGGATTTAGGAATTCATTTGTATTTTATGGTCTGAATTCCTACACGGGGCTTTGACCCTGATTTCTACAAGAGCAGATTTGGGAATGCTGCTGCTCCCAGCAGGATGGTCCAACATGAGGAGGGGGCAACTGGGATCCCAAATGGGAACTTGATCTCCTGCTTTATCTCCTGCTTTTCTGGAGGTCACATTGGCCTGACAAATGTGAGTCAGTCTGGCCTCTGCAAGGCTGGAGTGGCATCAGCTGCCAGGATGTGGGCACCACAGCAGCCACACATCCTCCCCATTGAATTCTGAGGATAATTCCCTAGATAGCACCCCTGGGCTGAAACCAAAGGGATGCCCAGCCCCCAGAGGCAGTGCTGGGATGTGGTGGGATAACAGTGCAGTGGAAGCCTGCAATACCCACCAGGATTGTGCTGTGACTTTGAAGGGCTCCCTCCCCTTAATGCTTATTCCAAAATGATTTGCAGATTTTTACTGAAGTGCAGCGGGGAGGAAAAACTAAGCATTACCAAAGGAGGGGAGGAAAAAAAGTGAAAATACATTTTCAGTTAAATTTTGAAAAGTCAATGAGACAACAAAATATGGGAAAGTTGTTCCAGATGGCAAGAACATACTTGAGGAATTTCATTTAATCACATTCGTGCAAGATGTTTTGATTTGGATGACATATATCAATTGCATACTTAAATTAACAGCCCTTCCTACTGCAGCTAAAAGAAAGCTCCCAGGAGCAGGAAGGGGTCTCAGTGCTTTCACTTCAAGTGCAAACACAGCCTGGATGAGAGTCTTTTTTGTTGTTTTCTTGAGGAAAAAATCAATGGTCCCTCTCAGCTCAGCAAGAAAGTGTCCACTCAAAGCAGCCTCGGGGCCACCTGGGTTTTCTGTTCATGAGCTGAACCAAGACAATTCCCATGCTCCAGAGGGGTGGGATGGCCAGGTCCCAATTGGGAAGAATTTGATGGGCTGAGAGCAAGGAGGAACCCTAGACAAGCATGGAAGTTTCACCTCCTATGATCTGATCCTTGAGCAAGCCCTCAGTGCTCCATCCCAAAGGAATCCTCCTGAGGTGGCAGCAGGGCAGCCCAAGCCACCAGCTCTGCTCAGACAGACAGGCTGGGTGCACAGGGCCCCTCCAAACTTCTTGGAAAGCTCAAAAAAAAACCCCACTGAGGTTCCACTTGGAAGGGAAATTTCATTCTCCACACAAGTTTTCCTCATCCTGTTGTTATTTAACCCATTTTCCAGAGGAAAAAAAAAAAAAAAAACAAACAAAAAAAAACCACCACCAAAAACCTGATGGCCCCAAGACGACCATTTCAATACACACACATATATATGAATATTCATATATAAACACACACACTGGTGAGGTTCCACAGGTCCTGCTTGCCTTAGTAGTTTAATTCATGTAAGGCAAGAAAAGAGCACAAGTAAGACAACCCAACATATGAACACAATCAAAATCCTAGCACAGATTTTCTACAGTTATTAAAAAAATGAAATTAAAAAAATAAATCTATCATTGAGGTCACAGCATCCCTCAAACAGAGCATTAAACACAGATCAATTATTTACCAGGGAATTTTTGTTAGGACTTGAAATTCAGTTTACACCTAAAGCGCACATCAAAGTTTTTTGGGATGTGGAGAAATTCAGCCTCATCCCAAGCACTGCAGATACAAAATTGTCTTTTTTTGCACAGCTTCTTCCTGCAGCTGTGCTCTGGAGGGAGCCATACATACACATACAGGTATGTATATTAGTTATTGCTAAAATAACTGCACTAAGGCCCTTTGTTTGGCGACTGTCTACTTCTGAGGAGTGAAACATGAGGAGCTGGAGCCTGCCAGCTGCACATTTCACTTTCTCATCTCCCCAAACACAGATTGAAAATAGCCTGTTTATCAGATGTGTGTCTAACTCCTATTCCACCGTGAGGTCTAAAAAGGAATTTCCAGCCTTACAAATGTGCCCCTGGTGGGGCATTTCTGTCTGTTCCCATCACTGCAAAGGGTCCCTCTCCCTCTCCAGGCCCAAACCTACTGAGACATCTCTTTAACGACTAGAAAACAAAAGGCAAGAGGCTTCCTTGCCATAATTTACACACAAATACGATACCAATTAAAAGGTAACTGTGAAAAATAAAGCTGATAATTGAAAGCCTTCTGCAACCTGAACTCTAGCATTGCTGCCATGACATTACAATAATTAGTTAATCTACCCCCTAATTTGTCTCAATTTGCATTGGCAGGCTGGAAGCTGCTGTCTACATGATTTCTCATTGAAAACTGTGGTAGAAAAGAAAAGAAAGGAGGGGGTTTCTTCCCACAACCCACCCACCCTGTGCCTAATCTTCTCCCTCTTCTCTCCAGCACCACTGTAAATCTGGAATCCATCTCCATTAAGACAAGTGGAATTATACTCCAGATCCACTAGGAGAGGAGAATTTGGCTTAATACCCCCTGAAATACACTGAACTCATGCACTGAAAAATGCCCTTTCACTGCCCCAGCCCGCTGCCCACGGTCCTGTTGCATTGCCAGGTCTGGCACAGGGAACTTGAGAAAACTCCTTCACCTCCACATCTCCATCCCCACTGGCAAAGGCTTGGATCAGTCCATAAACCCCCTGATTTTTCTTGGCACTCAGAGCAGAGGCAGATGCCCACTCCTCACCTCAGCTGCTCAGATGGATGGAACATCTTGGAACATCTGTGCATCCCAAACACGGGGGGGAAAGAGGAGTTCAAGGCAGGATTCCACACTCTGGGAATGTCCTCCTCTGACCTCCATGTACCTCTCCTTCCACCAGGAGTCAACTGCTCTGCTCCCACACCTGTGCTGCCAGATGTTGGACAACAGCAATTCAAGCCATTAGAAAGACATTTTTAAATTCTATTTGCTTAAAAATAAGGCAGGAAGACAAAGATTGATAAAGATAATCCTTTCCAACTAGCTCAAGACTTTGACAAAATACATCTTGCCTTTCCAGGAATTATATTTACTAATCTGCTCAAGACTTGCAATACCCTCTATTTTTCAAATCAAGCTCCATTTTGCTCTTTTCCACAAGATGAAACCCACCATTATCCAAAAAAACAAGGACAAATTGTACAACTCACAGCAAGCATTTGCCAAAATGTTGGCCCTCAGCACTTCTTTTTAAACAAACATGAGGAAATAAGATGACCTTTAAATTGCTTCTTGACATGTACTAAATCTACAGAAATTAGGAGGATTCTCTGGAAAGAGCTGTATAATTTTAGTACTCAGTGTATTTTTAGCTAGGAATATTTTGTATACAAAAGAATGCTGCGTGCAGTAACACTTCAGGGATTTTTGGGAGCTCTGAAAGGCTGGAGTTTAGGTTAAAGGGCAGGAGAAACAGTAGGTGGATGGCCTGAAGAAAGCAGAGAACAACCACCATGAGCCAACCAGAACTTGCATCACCTGGTCAACTCATTTTTATTGCCACCATCCATCACCTTGTCCTTTAAAAGCAGAGCTTTGGGATTGCATTAGTGAATAAATTCCATCTCTCACCCCCCACCTCCTGCTCCTAAGACACAGAACGTGCAGGGCAGGTGAGCAGAGCCTGAGCTGCAGCTGCACAGGTGGACTGGAGAGGGCAGCTGGAGCAGAGCCCTAAACTGGGATCAGCTCAGTCATCCTTTTTCCAGTGAGAGGGATTCAGTAACCAAAAGAGAGGTGGGTGGGAGAGGAACAGGTGTCCCAGGAGCTGAGGATGCTGAAAGGAAGGAGAAGAGGCAGTGGATCTGCTGCCTGGTCAGATACCCGAGGGACCTCTGGCAGGGACAGGCTAAGGCACCTGGGAATTTGCAGTGGGATTTGCTGAGAGCTTTGCAGTTTGTCTCAGATTGATTTCACTGGGAAGGGAAGGACTGCAGCTCAGTCTGAGTGCTTGGAGCACTGTTCTTCTCTAGCTCTGTGGAGTGTGATGTTCCCTCCCAGCCGAGCTCCACAGAGCTGCACCCTCCCTGAACTGGGGCACGGCACCTCTGAGCTGTTGGAGAGAGGTGTAAAGGGGCCTCTTGTACCACAGCCCAGGACACCATGGTGTAAAAACCTCCTGGAATTCCCTGCAAAAGACAGATGGGACCCAGATCCAGCACATTCTTGCTGTCACCCAGAGTCAGTTCCCATCCCAAAAATGCCAGCTCAGACTGAACTAGACAGGCTTAAGATCACCCCTATATCAGAGACAGAGCACTGCAAGCCTGAGGGAAGAGAGGCAAGGACAAAGTAGGACACAAGGAGAATTTGATAGCAGTCACACCTCCCAGAGCATGACCACAATTCTGGAGGAATAACGGACACAACAAGCAACTCTCCAGCTCAGATCACTCAAGCCCAGCACCCTGAAGACTGAGGCAAAGGCAGGAAAAGCATCAGACACCATTCACTGAATATATAATTCTTAATGGTGAGAAATTAAGAGCTGATAACACATTTCTCCCTATTTCTTGCTCGCACCATTCCCTGTAAAACTCACATAGACAAAGCTCTCAGAGTTTGGAAGGATGGGCTGGGCTGGCATTTGCTCTTTACTAATGCCAGGAATTGCTCTGCTCAGTTTTCCAAGAGAAGTGCTGACACACAGGTTTAGCAATGCCCAATTCAGCCAGTGGCAGCTACAAGTTCAGTGTCTCTTTTCCTCCCTGTCCCCAGTGCAACTCCTGTTAAGAAACAACAGCAGCTCCCAGCTACTCCCTGCATTCCCCTCCTATGGAATACCTCTCCACGTGCACTACACCCAGGAATTTCCCATCACAGCACATGTTTGAGTAGGTTATTGCAGTGGGCAAACTGTACAGGCAGAAACACCAGGAAAAAATAAACAGGGAAGTGAGGACTTAAATTCACCTGGCCTGATCTGCCAGCCCTGCAGTGCGTAGTTGCATTGGAAGTAAACACTTCAGGCACAATGACAGAAGTGTCACATCTCTGGCTTTGCCCTGCAGGATGACAAATCCCATCCCCAGGGCTCAGCTCAGAGCCCCCATTTCAGAGCAGCTCTCAGTGCCCCTCCAGGAGGCAGCGATGATGAACACAGGGGTGAAGTTGAGGCAGGGAATGTTTTGCTTGTTCGTTCAGGATGCTCTGAGAGCCCCGTGGTGCCCCAGCTGGCCACTCCTGCTCTTGTTTGTCCGAGCAGCAGAACATGCCCAGCTCCAGTGGTTATGAGTAAGAGAGGATGGAGCTCTGCTGGTGACAGCAGCTTCCCAGAAATGATCCCCAGCACACACAAGTTCTTTGGAGCTTCCCAAATATGTATACACATCTACAAATCTCATTTCAGGCTTTCAGCTGAAATGAGATTTGTGTTTCCTGATCCTTTTGATAGCCTCCCATAGACAGGAGATGTACAGAAGCTGCTGCTGAACACAAGGTGTGCTTATTGCACGCATTTAAGGGCTGCAAATAAGTGTTCCTTAGCCAAATATTTCCACCCATGAGGTGATGTGTTTACACACCCTGTGGTTCAGGACCAGCAGCTGCTTGGGATAGACTGTGCCTCTCATGTTTGGAAGCTCACAAGCCACATGCTGGGAATCAGGTAGCCTCAAACTGTTTGACTTCACTCACAAACACAGCTCCAGATGTGAAGCAGCATCATCTTCCCTTTTTAGAGATGACTTTCCCCATGACCCCCTTTCTCCCCTACCCAGAAATCTGAAAACTCAAGTTAGCAGAGGAAGAGCCAGAAAATAGAAGAAATTATATAGCTTGCACAATATGGAATACATATGAATAATTCAGGGAAAAATCTACCTGAATAACTACAAAACTTCCAGTTCTCTGGGAAGAAAAGGGCTTATTTTCCAGCACATGGGGGTGAACCAACACATTCCTATGCACAGGGATGACAAGAGAAGGAAGAGTATAAATTTAAATTGATTTTGCATCCCAGCCCCTCTATGTCTTTGGTGAGACAGAGCAAGAGGCACTCAGCTGGTGCATATTATGGTACATTCAGAAGGAACTTTGGGAAGAACTCTCCTGTGCTATGGAGCCACTTGTTTCCACAGAAAGGTGCTCTTCCTTTCCATCCTCTGCACCAAAGTGCTCCTCAGGGAAGGGGTGACCATCTGTGGATGCAGGAAACTCTGCAGATACTCAGATCCTGGGTAAAGCACTCACCCAGGGCATTTAACCACCCTTCAGTTCCAAGATAAAACTGACACTGGCCACAAATGATTTGTCTGACCTTACAGAGTTCATCTCCATCTTCCCCCTGTCCTCTTTTCCTGCCCAAGCAAATCCTGGCCAGGGCACAGTTCTGCCCTGTCAGCCAGGCTGGTGTGTGAACATCAGTGTGAAGGAAAATTCCCTCTCCAGCCATCCAGGAGCTTCTCAGGCTTTTAAAGTCAGAGAGACACCTGCCAGCTTCTGAAATCCCAGCCACCAGTGGGTCCTTATCACCTCAACCAGATGCCCAAAAACCCCCTCATTTCTGACTGTATTTTCTGTTTCTATCCATACTGATCTTGGCACCCAGTGCTTCTTAAACAATGCTGCTTTGGAGACTTGTAGAAATATCCTATGGTTTAAAAATCAGTGTTTATCTAAAATCTGGAGTATGGTGTCCATCACACACCTTCATCACTTGGGAAGGCCCAGTGTTACCAGCCCAAAGAAGTGATAATAGGCACAAGAAAGGATTCTAGAAAACTTGGTTCAGGGAAGACAGGGGCAATATCCTATGGTTTAAAGATCAGAGTTTATCTAAAATCTGGAGTATGGTGTCCATCACACACCTTCATCACTTGGGAAGGCCCAGTGTTACCAGCCAAAGGAAGTGTGATAGGCACCAGAAAGGATTCTAGGGAACCTTAGAATGCAGGGAAGGCAGGGGCTGGGGGCTTCCCTTGTAACTGTGAACACTGAGGCTCCTTTGGAGGGGGCTCAGCCCCTGGTGTGGAGGGAAGCACAGCCCACACCAGGAGCCCCTGCTGCTCCTCTGCAGCAGACCAAGCTCAGCCCTTGAACTCCTGCAGCAAACACAGAGCACGCCAGCAGGAGCTGCTGGAAGCCCAAAATCATGGGAATGAGCTTGTGAGCCCATCTGCAGGCACCCCAACACCTCCCAAGCAGGGGGATGGCCCAGGTCATTACCTGCCCAGCTGCCCCCAGGTGAGGGAGTTCCCCTTTGAGCCCCTGAGTTAATCCAGCAGCATCTGGCAGTGATACTCTTGTTAAGGCTGCTATTTATAAAGCCTGATTGTTCCTTCAGGGACAGCTCTTGGCACAGGAGGCCTCAGGAGAGCTGCAGTGATCTGGTTAACAAAACATCCAGCAAGCTGGGAAATCAAGTCTGCTTTTGATTTATAACGCAGCAAACTAAAATTACGATTTGCCAGGCTCGTTTTGGCACTCTCATAATTCAACTATAGTCCTGATTATTTTTAAAAAATAATAATTAAAAACCCACGGAGTTTAATTACCATAATTATGGGAATACTCAGAGTGAATGGGACATGAAAATAATGAGGCAAACTTGCACAGCTCCAACTCCACCAATTAACAGGATGTTAAGTTTGTGAGACGAGTCTTAGCAGGGAAAAAAAACTTCTCCACTGGCACCGTTGCAGCAGAAGGGACAAACCCACCCCGTGCCTGGGTTTTATCACAAACCTATTGCACCCTCTTGTGCCACAGCATCAGAATTACTTTGGCTTGGCTGGAAAAGGATTGCTCTGCAGCACTTGACCTTCAAATCCTCTCTCCTGCAGAACTTGGGAAAAACGTGCAGTAGTGCAGCAGCAACACGTTAAAGGCTGTCAGTGACGAGCTGGTTTTCTGTGCAAGAATGGATATTGCCGACTTCCAGGCTTTTGGGGATTCCCTGGATGTCTGCTTTGCATAGGTCACCTCAGGGTTTGGTTGGACAATGGCAAGTTGGAGCTGAGTCAGCAGTGCCCTGGAGCCAGGAGGGACATCCCTGTCCTGGGGGATCAGGGACAGCCTCACTGCTCAGGCCAGGCAGGGATTGTCCTGCTCTGCTCTGGGCTGGGACAGCCCCAGGCACCGGGGGAGTTTTGGGCACCACAATGTAAAAAAAAAAAGATCTAAAGGTGTGAGAGGTGCCCAGAGGAGGGGCCTGGGGATGGGGAAGGGTCTGGAGGGGCCCATGAGGAGCAGCTGAGGGCACTGGGATTGCTCAGCTGCAGCAGAGGGAG
>VZUI01053260.1:0-17319 GCA_013401135.1 Cettia cetti
TTCCCCCCCCCCCCCCCCCCCCCGCCCACACACACAAAGTTCTAATCTAGGGTGATGAAGGTGATGAATGCCCTACACACTCCCATCACAACACTATTTTATAAGGAGTCATAGGAGGCAAGCTGAACATGAAGCAACATGCAGTGGCAACTGCCATCCTGGCAGCTTGGCTCACCTCAAAATGTCTGAAGGCTGTACCAAATAGTTTCCTGAAAGGATCAAATTTATAAGAATTCAAAATGGCATTTAAACTTAAGATTCTGAATCTAACTTGGCCTTTGATAGTTTATGTTTATTTTATTAAAAACCAAAACCAAACAAACAACCCACAACAGCAACGAAATCCAAAGTGGAAGAACTTGATAAATAATTATTCTCAATGGCACATACACCTCAGCTAGAAGGATTAATGGGATGGCAGAGTTTTACCCCAAAGACTTAAAGGGAGGGGGACAATGAGAAAACACTCAAGAGTTTTTGTTGTAATTACAGGAGAAACCCTTGCATTATTTTTTTGATTGTTTAGCAGATGTTTTGCATTTATTTTTTGACTTAAATGTTTTTTAGACTCATTACAGTCATCTGTAATGAATAGTAAAGAACTTCGCTGAATTTTGCAGCTACAGTTGATATTTGGACTTCAGTGTTTCTATAGTGTCTTTAAAATGGTGCACGAAGCCAAATGAGTGAAATACAACTTTCTCAAAACACAGAAAGCATCTGTTTCACTGTGCTGGTGGGACTCAGCGCGCAGTGAGCATGTAATTTCCCTCATCAGTGTGAGTCATAAACATTTTCTTGAAATGTGTTGTGTGGTTTTGGGAGTGTGTTTTTATGTTGGTGTGGGTTTTCTCTGTTATTTTTATTGTTGTTGTCCTAAATCTTTCTTTAAGCAGAGGTATCAATTGACCTCCACAAGGCCCCGTAGCCCAAAGCATGTACCAACACGGTGATGTGTAGGATAGGAACCTGTTAAAATTCCTCCTTTTTAGAATCCTTGATATACGATGCTATGAAAAGCATGCATTAGTAGTACTAAATGTTAAACTGATTTAGCTGTTTTTTCAGGGAGGGGGGAAAAAAGCATCTATATTTAGTTTTTAATTTCAGTATTTTAGAAATCTGTTGCCTTTTTTCAACATATTTCTAAATATTAGTGCCAAAATAGCACTTAAAAACTTAAGCTGAATTTACATTGGAAAGTTCTGCGATGCCTAGGGACAAACTGAAATGGTATCATTTGTGGTTGAAATGTTCCCCAGCATAAGTTTGGTCTGTTCCAACTACTTATTGTTCCATCAAAGAATTCTCAGATGTGGCTTAGGAGCTGGGACAGCAGAGGCATTTTCCGGTATGTGCTTCATATACATACCATCACCCTGCTCTGGAGACTGGCAGATTCCTATAAGAAATGAGAACCATTCTGTACTGCTTGGCTTCAGTGCACTCAGTGATTAGTGTAGGCATAGTGTTGTATCTTCTTGCATGTTGTAGTGAAGGTCTTTAGCAGGAGAGTGCCAATATAGCTGGTTTTATAGGTGGGACTCCTTCGGTGCAGATTTAGAAAAGGAAACAGAATTTCTTCTGGAGAGTGTGCAAGAACAACAGAAACAAGATGGCGCTTTAATCAGTTGGCTAAGTGTAGTGTGCAAATTGGCATACAGTCCATGCAGTTGCTATTTTTTTTTGTTTTGTTTTGTTTTAAAGTTAGCCTCTTGTCCACTTCTTCCAAATGCATGATGGGGAATTCCAGCTTCATAGTTTGTATTTTTGTGGTAATAAGAATGGAAAAAATATGGTGGTTGGGTTTTGTTTCTTTTCCTGTTGAAATGAAAATGAGATTTACAGGTTCAGAATAAATGCTGGAAATTGGAGGGGGACATTGGTGAAACTATTTACCTCCCCAGCCATCTAAATCATCGATATCTGCAATCACAAATCCAGCAGAGTTGCCTGTAAAGCCCAGAATAAACTCCAATGAAATTAACACATGAAAATATTTCAGAAGTATTTTTCCAGTAGTAAGGCTGCCATTCTGGATATAATTGCTAGATAACCTGATTTCTCTTTTCAAATAACTTTCTAGTTAGGCTGTTCCTTGTAAGAGCAGGGCTTTCTTCAGGTGTTGCTTAACCTTTTTGCCTGTGTAGCTCCTTGGATTAAAAAATAATTTCATTTTTCCTAATTTCCTTTTTTTCCCCCCAAAGAAGAATTTTTGCATAAATTAACTGCAAAAGTCTGACTCAATTTTTATTCTGTATTTCAAGTGATGTAGAAAATAATCATTGTTTCTTTTACAATCCTTGTTTTCTTGGGCTACTCTAAGTTTAAAATCTGGAAAACCTAGTTTGCTTTGAAGACAGAAAACAAAACAAAATTATGATTATTTTTAAGATTATGTACTTTTTTCAGGAGGATCCAAATGATATTGACCCCAAAAGGAAAGAGGCACGTGGCAGTGATGGGGAGGACAAGGCACAAAGTGTGGAGACACTACCTCCAGGTATTGTAGTAAGATTTGTACAAAAGATCATAGCCATAAAATATTTATCATTGAAAGCCATAAAACACTGCAGTTGTTCTGATTCTAATAATTCTTTGTAGTTTGTAAGTACTAGGATTATTTTAGCAGCATGTACTTCCCTGTTCTTACAGCTTCAGCATCTTTAAATCTTACTTGCTTCACTGCTCTTTGAGTTTAAAACAATAGGGAGTGTGGTTCTTTGCTCCTATGTTTGTATTGTCTTTCAATAGGTTTGAGATACTGTAAAAGCCTGTGGTACAAAATTAGCCCATTTCTCTTGGAGGATGATGCTGGCAGGCAACAGACAAGTCACCTTGGGACTGTTATTTTGACTGAAGATTCAGCCAAGGTTCATACATTTTTAGGTTTTTTTTCTGGCTTTTGATTTGGCAGATTTTCCTAGCTGTGCTGCTAGTGTACTTTATTTTTTCTCATGCTTGCTCAGTATTTGTCACATGCTGGAAAATAACAGAGCAACGTGATTTTTATTTTGTTTGAGTGAAATCCTCATGCCTTGGGGATGAGTTAGGAAAGTTAAGTGTTAAGGAATCTTTATTTCATGTGAATACTTCCATAAACTTCTTTTGCTGCTTAACTGTTTCACACCCATGAGATTTCATATATTACTACAATTGACATACTAAAGCATACAGAAAAACGAAAATGCAATTTGAATATTTTACACAATTGAAAAAGTTTAACCTGTGACAGGGACAACTACTGATCAGATAGCATCACAGGTTTTGCTTTTCTTCTGTTAATCCTCATGTTGTGCTTACAAATATGTCTTGGCCAAACATTTGAAATACTATGAGTTCTTGCAGAAAGAACTAACCAAGGCAAGCTTTCTTTTAAGCAGCTGGGAACTTCCATCCCCAGGAACATGTGAGGTATGGTTTCTCTTTTTCAGTCATAGGTTTTCCAGGTACAGTACAAGCTCTTTGCTATTGATGCCTTTTTTTTGTATCCTTTGGCCTACCTTATTTTAGCTACTGTTTGGAGGAGGGAAGTATGACTGGATATCTATGTCTATCTTTTTGGCAAAGCCTTTACTTTGTGTATGTATTGAGAAATAAGTCCCCAAAAGTTGGAAGAGCCTGATCAGATCTTTTCAGGTATTTTTTCTGCTTCACAGACCTGTCTACAAATTTTGTTTCTGGTCTTAGATCAAGCAATTTTGCTACCTTCCAGCTGTTCTTGTTTCCCCTTTTTTGAATGTTTATGTATTCTGGACCAAACATTATACTTTCCCCATGGCCTTAAGTAGCCTGTTTGAGTATTAAGGGGAGTGGGAAGTATCAGATGTTGAAAGGGAGAGCTACCAGAAGCTGGAAGGGTTAAAACTTGAAGTAAGATTAAGTATAAGGTAGAGCAGCAGGTCAAGGCTTTTTTCATTTCATATGTTGATTAGTAGTCTCCTATGGCCTGATGTTACAGACAGGAGAATTGTTACTGCTAAATAGTATCAGCCTGGAATCAAACATCAAAGGTGTCACAGACAGAACTATACACCCTTAAATCACTATTTTCTTTATTTTCAGTTAATATAGCCAAACTTCTCAATCCTTTTGGCTATGAAGCTTGGTATTCATATTTCTGCAGATTCTTAGCATTGTTTTAAAATTTTGATACTGATTTGCAGGATAGTCTAGACAAGTTAATGTGCAAAAGTGAGTTTTAGTGTTACACTGTTAACAGTACTGTTGAAGTTTAATTAATTAAATATTTCATCAATTGTGTTTGGATTACAAATGTTGTTCCTTAAATCACTAATAGTAAACTGGATATCTTCCTGTTTCCCTACTGTAGGAAAAGTTCGGTGGCAGGACTTTGATCAAGACGCGTATGTTGGCGCTACCGTGGTGCGATCCGGCCAGGATCCGTATGCACGGAATAAGTTCAATCAGGTGGAAAGTGACAAGCTGCGAATGGACCGAAGCATTCCTGACACTAGGCATGATCAGTAAGTGCCAAACTGAGCATATTGGCTTGGATCAGCCTTGCTGTATTTATTGCTTTTGAGCTGCTTTTTCTGAAGTAGGAGTTCTCCAGCTTTAGAAAGGACAGTAACAATAAACTCCGTGATCCTTGAACAGTGGGTTAAAGAACAATAAATCTTATTCAAGTTTTTCCGTTTCCATGACTTCCATCAGTGTGTATCATATGTCCAAACTGGTGCTGCATTTCAATCTCTTTGTTCCTGTTTAACTGGTGGCATTTCTTGGTTTCTACATTTGTAAGTCTCACAGTGAGGATGATCAAACAGTGGAGCAGGTAGCTCAGAGAGTGTGTGAAGTCTCCGGGCTTAGGGATATTCAAAGCCCAATGCAGAGCCTGCTGTAGGAAGCACTGCTTTGAGGGAATTTGAGCTCAGATATCCAGATATCCAGATACTTTGGATCTCAGTTACTCTGTCATTCTGTTTGTATGTGATGATTGTCAACTCTAAACCTAAAGGAATCAATTTGTTCATACCCTGATAAACATAGGACAGAATGGGACATCAGGCTGCTTGTGCAGTTTCAGGAAACAGTACCCTTCACAGTAAGGAAAAATATTACTTGTTACTGGTTAGAGAAGACCTTAATTTTAAAAGGGATTTAATAACTTGCATGAGTCTTGCTTAAAAGAAAAGTTGCTCGTTAGGACATTGTAACTTAAAAATACAAAACCAGATTTGGTTTTAAAAACTAGGCAAGCCAATCTTCAAATATAAAATTAGCCAACCATATGTAGTTAATTTGCCTTACTAATTCTACACCTAGGATGAATGTACATTCACAGATTTGTAAGTAGAAGAAGCTGAAAAAGACACCAGAAGAGAAGAGAGAAAAGGAAGGTTCCTGTTTTTCTCCCATAAAGCTCTTTAATCAGAAATAGCCTAGTGAAGAAAATTTGTGTAGAAACTCAGTCATTTTTGAAATTCCTTGTATAATAGCGTGGGTTTAGGTTTCTTTACGCAAAGTATTTGTAGATGGAGTAAAGCAAGTAATTTTTTGTTAATTGAATGTCAAAGTAGGAAGAATCTGGTGTTTTGGTTGTTGCTAAGAACGCAGTGAAAACCACAATGCCCAGGGTGTTGCACTGAGGAGTTTAATATTACTTTTGAGTTTTCTTTATAGCATAGACTTTTTTTCCACAAGAAATGCATTCTAACTTTTTAGATCAGGTATTGTTTTCCATGAGAGCAAACTCAACTATCAACTTTTAGAATTTTCTGGGGTTCAGATATGCTGAATTTGGAATTTTTTAGATACCTGATAACCTTTGGGAAGGTTAGGAGGGCATGCGTCTAACAGGGAAAGGCTGTCCTTTGAAAATAACGTAAATAAGAAAGACGCCCAGAGATACATTATATTACAATGGCCAAGTTTCTTTTAACTGTTAGTCTTGTGATTATGTGCTAACTTGCTTAAGTGTTTTCAGTAAACAGAGCTGGAAACAAACCCAGAGAGACATGTTACTGGGGAAAGGCTATATCTGAGCTGGGATTATTACTTAGACTTTGCCATGGAGCAGATTTAAGTGCCCATCAGTTCTGTGAGTAGTCATCTTTTAAAGAAAAAAAACCGAGAAAAACAAACTGAAGCAATCATTCTTACAAGCTGGCCTTAATGTTCCTGCCATGTTGCATTTAATTTTCTTTCTATTTTGGGAAGAACTTTCACTGCAAAAGCTGAAAAAGCTGCATGAAATACTTGTTTGGGAACTGTGCAATGGAAAGAGCAAAAGCAATAGCCGTAGGAAGAAGAATATCTGGGCACATGACACTTTGAAGCATGTTAGTTTCTAATAAAATTGCAAGCAACTGGGTTGAGCTTAAGATCTCTTGTGGAGCTGTTGCAATCTTCTTTAAAGAGAAGGGTGGGTGAGGAAATACTTTTTCTTAAGTAACTTGTTATTAATTGTTTTGTTGTGTCTAAGAGGCTCTTTGACTTTAAAAAAATTACATAGCAGTGTTTTTTAATTGCTGAAATTCTCTAGACTGTTTAGAAGTAGTTGATCAGGATTCTGCATTAGATAGGTAGATATGAGTGTAACTATGCATATCTTCAATACTATATTGTTAGGTTTTTATTTACATCATGCCAACATTTAGTAGCAGGAAGACAAAATATTTCCTCATGTTTTTTGTGAAAATCTGCCAGCAATACCAGAAGACACTTTTGGTTCACTCATTTTAGCTGCTTGCCTTTGTCTTAAGCAAAAGGAAGAAGGGAGAAACAGGCATATACAACCTAAGAAAGGAAAGGGAAGAGAACTCTGAGCAGGAACATGGATTCTCACTCCAGCTGATGCTCACAACTATCACTTTCAACAGCTCTAAGAAACCTCTGGGTTTCTGCTTGCTTCATGGTAGATTTTGGAGATCCAGAAAGTGACAAGTGGGTGTCACAGCTGTAATGGGAAACTCACAGAGCTGTCCTCCTGTCAGTGTACAATAGTTTCCCAAGTGGGATGAAGGATGAAATACTCCATGTTTTTTATGGGCCCATGTTCCCCATGTATGCTTTGGACTAGTGATTTCTGATCACATCTTCTAACTGATGTCTTGTGATGATTTTTAGGAATTACTGTCAAGTACTATAGCTGCACTAAGCTGTGGGTTTTTTTGTCATTTGGCACCTATTAGAAGCTTCTGACCTAACACTCAAGTTTTATTCTTAAGCAGAGAAGAAACAAACTTTCCTGTGTTTTTAGTACAAGTTGAAGTGAATGTTCTTGCACTGGTTAAAATGTATATTTCTGCCAAAAAATTGTTTCAGCCGAATCACAGAGGTTTTTGGAAAAATTGTTCATTAAATGAACTAGTCCAGGTCTCTGGGGGAAAGAATGTGCTTTTCATCTTTTAACTGATTTACTGATCTATGCTAAACATTGAAGGTCTCGACTGAAGTTTTCAGTTCAAATTCTATCTTCACTAAATGTATTTTCTTATTCTGCTTGTAAAATTGAAGTGCTGCAGCTCGAGGAGACAAAGTTTAATCTTCATGCCAAAAATAATGACATTATTTCTTTGGTTTGAATTTTAATTGTGGCCCTGTTGACATAGCAGAATAGGAGGAAGATTGATACTGAGTCAGTTAAAGCAGGGATTTTTGAAAAGCTGAAAACAGTAATACTTAGTAAAACTTTCCTCCAGTCTGATTTGAAAGTCTAGAAGTCTTATTTCTCCCCCAGAAATACACAGTAGTGCTCTTTTCTTGAATTTTCTTAAAATTGAGAGGCTTCATTGCCTTGAGTAATTCCCCCTAATATGGGATCTGGCTCAAGTGCTCTCTTCTATAAAGAGATCAATATAAATTTAATGTGACTTTTTAATTATTCTAATGCAAGCGCTTCATGTGATAACTGCATGCAGAGTAGCCCTGTCCTTTGTGGGTGATTTGAAAGTTAGCAGGATAAAGAATATCTTCTTTGGCACTGCAGAATTTGGAGTATAATAATTTCACATCTTTTAGCTGTCTAGATTTGCCAGAAGCTCACACTAGAGGAGCTGCTCTTTATTTTTCAGAAGCACATAGGCATTTGAGATTTATTTGTCCCACGTTGGGCACTAGTGACAAAGCCATCTTGTATGCCTACCACAAAGCCAGAGACTGCCCTGCTAATCTGACACAGCAGTTGTGGGCTTGGCATAGACTCTGTTTTTCTTCAGAGCCAAGTGAGGTCACTGCAGCACGATAATGTTTTGTTTCATGCAGGGACTAATGTGTGTGAGACTATGGTTGTGTTGTATCAAAAATACCGCAGGTTTTTGGGTTTTTGTAGGGTGGACCAGGGCAAGAAGCACATTGCTGCTTGCTCTCTTATTCCAAGAAGTTGGAGGTTGCATTATTTATGGTGCACGTTGCAGATGTTTAATCAGGTGTGGAGGGGGATTTTATACAGGCAGAAGCCTAGTTTTACAAGTGTGGGTGGCAAACTCCTCTTAAAAACTGGTCTGATTAATACTGCACAGAGTACAGAAATTGAATTGCTGAAATAAGTACTGAAAGCAATTGCTGAGTTTGCTACAGGTGTATGCTAGTTGGGTTTATTCCTTCTGAAGACAACTAGGCCTGTTAAAACTCTACCCTTAATTAAAAGATATGGAAGAAATACATTGCTGCTGTGTGTCACTGCACAAATGGCAATCATGACTTGTCACATTGTAACGCTTTTGGCATAAATTCAATATAGTTTGATTACTAGTACTGTTAGTTTCTAATACAATGAACTTAGTATCTTTTTTAGGTTTATTTTGTTGGATTACATAGTTTAACTGTATGTAGTCTTGACGGAAGCATTTTGGGATTTGCTTCTTTTTGCTTATTATATTAATTTCAGGTTTCTAGAGATGATGAAAAATGAGTTGACATAGATGGAATATTTCATTATCTTTATGGTTTGGAAGGATATGGTTCTGTGTTTAGTTGGCTCAGCATTGTCACAGCTAGCTCTGTTTTTCAAATTCTGAATGTTATGATCCTTACAAGTTCTCATTAGAATAGAAAACTAGTTTTATCTATGAGCAAGGCCAGGATGGTACAGAAGCTTTAAAAATAAGGCAGAAGTGGGCACATGACATTATACAGAAGAAACGTGGTAGCCTGTGAACATGTGCATTTTTGTTAAAAATGTGTATTTCCTTAGATGTATTGAATGCTTTTAGTGTAAAAGAAGAGCTCTGGTTTCATACTCAGCTGCACAAAAGACATTTGACATAATGCAATGATGATGGTCTGGTGACTTTTCTGAACCTACTCGTATCTGCCACTGACTTTTTAGTCTTTTGTATACTAAAACAGCTACCAAAAGTGTCAAAAAACAGGTTGGTTATAATCTCACTTGTAAACAAGCTATTTTGTTCTTCTTTGGCAGCGTGTCTATGAGTTTAATAAATAAATACTTTGCAATGAGGGCTGTCTGCCAAGCCTGGGATGTAAAAATAACGTTGAAATGACAAGGTATTGTTTCTTTCAGGTGTCAACGGAAACAGTGGCGGATAGACTTGCCAGCCACTAGTGTGGTGATCACCTTTCATAACGAGGCAAGATCTGCTTTGCTTCGAACTGTTGTCAGGTATGCATAAGAGAGCCTAATTTTTCTTTAAGGAGGCTATTCATTTTTCTCAGCTTATGATAAGAAAGGGAGTTAACAACCTGTTATGTTCTTCTGAACTACTTGCAGAGGAAAAGATAAGTCTTAATTTCATTGAGATCTTCAGTTCTTACATCCTGGAATAGTGATGTTAAACAAAATTGCTAACCTTAGCTAAAATGCATGGAAGTATGGGGCCAATTACCACATGGTGTTTGGAGACTGACTATTTCAAGAAGACATCAGGGTAGATGGATTCCCAAGTGATATTTGACTCAAAGATATCTGCGAAAGTTCCATGTTGGACATTTTTAATGCACTGATTTCTGGATGCTGGAATGGTGGGAGTGGTAGAGAGGCAGGGAGGAAGGAACACACAAAATTATACGTATGCCTCTTCTTGCTTTCTGCAAGAATAGCCTTGTTGAAAGTAACATCCTGGGCTAGGTTCTACTTAACAAAGTAACTGCTTTTATGACATTATTATGGAAAATTAACACTTCTGGAATGCTTTTTTGTTTTGGTCTGTTTCAGTGTCCTTAAAAAAAGTCCATCACATCTTATTAAGGAAATCATACTGGTGGATGACTACAGTAATGACCGTAAGTACTTTTACAGGGTCCTATCATGCTGTGCTTATACTGGTAAGATTTCCTGTAGATGCTGATAGGTGACTCAGTTGAGAATAGGACACATGAGTAGGAGTTTGCAGAGACTTTGCCAAACCTGGTCTTAACTCTTCCATATCTGTCACTGTGGAAATGTGAAGTTTCTATAAATATTTCCGGTATATCTTATTATTTCCTGTTAGCTGAAGGGCAAAAGTGTATCTTTAAAAAGAGCCTTTTCATAGTATGTTATCTTAAGCAAAAATAAAACCCATGGGGCTTGCAACAAATATTTTTGTAGTGCTGTTTTAAATGAGTCAGTCTCTCAGAAAAAAATCTTACTGAATCTAAAATAAGTCAATGTCTTGTATATACTAGAGTATCATGATTTAAGTTTAAACAATTGAAATGGACCTCAGAGTAATATTTCTTAGAAAAAGATAATATTAATACTTTTACTAACTTAGGTCAGGTTTGTCTTAATGTTGGTAAGAAAATGAGCTTTCTTATAGGCAATAAAACAGTTTCTTATGGCAATAAACAATAAAAAGTTTATTTGTTCCTGAGCAAGTTTTTTCTCTCTATGCAATGTAGAAACTATCTAAAGTAAGCAAAGACAAAATAGCTAAATAAAATTATTTCAAGACTGTAATATTAAGCTAGCTTTAAATAACATAATGAAGATAGTAATTTCTTAGCCTGGTAACTTTTCTTTAGTTCTTGCGAAATGAGTAACTGATTATGACCAGAAGCATTTTCACCTACAAAGGTTTTGTTTTTCTTTGAAGATGGCCCCTCTTCTGGTATACAGTGTTGGATGTCAAACTGCTTCTCATCACTTGATTTTTTTTTTTTTTTAAATTTTAAATTTGTTACTGTTTTATTTTTTCAAGCTGATGATGGTGCTCTCTTGGGAAAAATTGAAAAGGTACGGGTTCTTCGAAATGATCGCCGAGAAGGTAGGCTTATTTTTAAGGAAGTAAGATACAAATTCCACTGTGCTGCCTTATCTGTTAGTTTTCATCAAGTCTTTTAAAGCAACATGCTGCTTTACATTCCTTATAGGAAGAGAGATCTTCACTTTATCAATCTACTAGTAGAAGGAATAAAAAAATCTATTTGTGCAGGTAAAAACAGTAATTGTGATTGTTTCCATATTGTTCTGTGAACAATTGCCCATTGTTGGCTTTTACAGTGAGAGCTTCCTTCAGGGAATTGCATTTAATCTTCAACCTTTGTCTAACTGCACTGAATCCTTAGATAAGCTGCTTCCATTGAATGCAAGGTCTCACTGTAAAATGTATCTGTGTTTGAAATGATGCAACTTAAAAACAGGCCTCTTTTTTTTTTTTTTTTGCTGGTTCCCTTATTAGATATCAGTTTATGGATTTAGTTGATGGGCAGTTGGACAAACAATTTGCTTTGATTTAAGAGAGTTTGAGCAGCCAGGAGGGCTGGGACCAAGTGTGCTGATTTTGCTGAAGCCAGTGTGCCCTGTAACAAATTTCTTACATTTGTGTTTTCTTCTATGTTGCTTTGTAAATTGTGGTCTCACATCACTGACCCCTTCAGTCAGCAGTTCACTGACAGTGGAGTTTAAAGTATTAGATACAGGCAACTGTTTTTCTATAGCTATTTGAAATAATAACTGAGATTTGACAGTTGAAATAACTGACTGAATTAGCAGATATGTGCTTGCTAATTTTTATAAGCTGTATCTTCTGGACTGCCAGCCTGGCCTGTGGAAGAGCTGGAATCATTAGATTGTCAGGAACTGGAAATGACATGCACAAAACCTGTGTTTTCCCATAATTAAAGATATTACAAAAACTGATGGGTTCTTAGTGTTTAAATATTCTGTTTGGAATATACTTGTGAGCAAAGGCTTATTATATATATATGCTTAGGAATGTGCATCAGTGTATCTGAAAATTAAATATAATTTGACAAATCTATTATGTCAGAAAAGAAAAATGGTTTGCAGATAGAAGACACCATTTTAGTTTACTTAGTATCTTTGTGAGATTAAGATTAAATATTACTCATACAAATTAAAATTTAAGAATTGGTGAAATTTTAGGGTGCTAAGAGTAGCTCACTAGTATGAACAATAGAGGAAAGCAGTGTGTTTTAAAACAAAAGTTGAAGCAAAGACATGGTGTCAGTGGAGGAGGTGACATTTACGGCCTTTCCTTCAGAAATAAATATTAGTAGCTTTTAGTCTCATCTGTAGTACCAGAGTTTGTTATGAGAACAGGTGTGTTTGAGGGTGTGGTAGTCTACAGAATAAATGTTCAGTGGAACATTTTCAGCTCTATTTGTAGTAAGCCTGAATATGATAGTGAAGAACTCAATGAACCAAGGACTCACCTCCATTATTTTGCCACTGACTCTGAAATTAGAAACGCTATTGTGTGTTTTCTATAGAATTAGAGTATGACAGTAGCTTCTACAACAATGTTGTTTAGAAATAATCAGCTCTGGGGGGAGGAATTGAAAATTTAAAAAAAAAAAATAAAGCCATACTGCTCGAGGAATGGTTTGGTGTGGAAAAACTGAACAGAACAGATTCAAATGCTGAAATTAAGTTGACAGCACTAAGTCAGTGAGGTATAATTAGATGTTAGTGTGCCGTAGATAAAATGTAAAATGTTGGAGAGCCATACCATAGTGTGTATTTGGAACTGTACTCACACTTGAAATAAGAAAAAGGATCTTGATGGAGCTGCTATTGAATGATGGTCAGAGCAAACAAGCTTTTCCTCTTAAGCATCTTGTATTGTGTTGGCATAGTCATATTTTGCATATTTATTTTGTAAAGGGAGCAGTAAGGAACAAGCTCGACTCTTTAAAGTATTTCAGCTGGGTGGGAAAAATTCCCAAACAAACCAGAACAGATTTAGTGGGGAACAATATAAGAAAGAAAAAGACAAAAAAAACTCCAACCCACCTAGATTGGCTTTGCTCTCATGTGAATAAAAGAAATCAATGAATTTTTGAATAGTACTAGAAAGAAGCAGGGAGGAAATTTGCAAAGGAATGGGAGGAAGTTTGCTGTGTGTATATATAGCAAGGGACTTTAGGGAATGGTGAGGTTATCCAGTGAACAAACAGAAAAGGGAAGGAGGGAAAGGAGCAGGGTAAAACAGTGAGGGTATCCATGTAATCAAAACGAAGATAAGAGAAGAACAGAACATTTTGGTTTTGCCAGAAGTTTCTGCCTAAAGATATCTATTCAAAACATGCAAACCCCAAACAAACTGCAAACCAAGAGAATTGCTGTAATCACAGAGAAAAGACAAATGGGTTGGGGTAAGGCTCTCAGATGGGAATTAATGAAGCTTGGTTATTTCTTGAAGAAGTTTATAGAAGAATGTACAGACTGATAAGGACTAAGTTGGAGGGTGGCAAAAAGGTGGGGAGGAAGAGTTAATGATGGTGCTTTTCTCAGTTGTGTAGAACTCTAGGAGACATACTTGTTTTCAGGTCCAATCTTAAGTAAGATTTATCAGTGTAAATACCACTTATAGTAATGCAGACCTATCTGTACTCATGTATCACCTGTTTTGAAAGAGTACTTTGCTTCTTCTGCTTAAGTCAGATGGAAAGCTGTAGAGTGCAGTAGGTTGAGCACTTGCAGGCTGTTTAGTGTGAAGTCATTTCACTGAATTCTTAACTAGCATCTGATATTGATAACGGAGCTTGTGTATTTGCCCTAAGTAATTTAACTAATTACTAATTTGGAATGCAATAGTTTCTCACTATTATTGATTGTTTTCCCCAGGGAGTACTTAAAACTTTTTATCTTTATTTCTCAGGCCTGATGCGCTCTCGTGTCAGAGGGGCAGATGCAGCACAAGCCAAAGTGCTGACCTTCCTGGATAGTCACTGTGAGTGCAATGAACACTGGTTGGAACCGCTTTTGGAAAGAGTAGCTGAGGTTAGTAAAGAGTTGTAAAGTAATTTCCTGAAGAAGCAGCTTTTAAATTTTAGAGCCATCTGGTTTATACTAGATTAATTTTATTCATTTTCCTAAGGAAGCTTTTCCCCTGATTTAAGATGGTGGAGATGATTGGAGTGTTCTGTGATTAAAACATTTTTGTTCATTTAATCTGTGAACACAGGAACATAAAATCTGAATATTTATTATCATCTTTGTAAGTAATTTAAATATATGCTTCCTTGGTTCTTTGGGGACCGCCTCAATAAGCTGAAAATCTTTAGAGCAGAGTATGATTCTCCTCTACCAATATCATTTTAGTGTGATTCAGTTTACCTGAACCTTTATGTCTTATTAAGATTCAGTGTGATAATAGGAGAGAGGATGACTTGTGAAACCAAAAATCTCATGGAAACTAGCAGGAACTAGTGGCTCTCAGAATCTAGGAAGATGATGCTTAGTCTATGTCCTGGAAAAGCAATTGAGAGGATTGAGAGTGAAACTGTACTGTTTTCTCCAGGGGTTGGTTATACTTGTTAACTTGCTCTGGAAGAACTCAATTGAAGTGGAAATTGAATGAAGTGCGATTCCAAAAAAGTGCTGAGGAGCACTCAAAACAACAGGGGTTTTATTTTTCTTAATTGCATTCCCTTTCTGGAAAGCTAGTCTTCCAGGAAAGGTTTGGTTCCAAAATGCTTCTGATCAAAATGGTTTTGCTAAGGTACTCTGGTTAATGCCCAGTTCTTCACTTACCCACCTTATGCTTTCCTTTGCATTCCCCCAAAAACAGAAAGGGGGAGAGAGAAGGAAGTAAGCCCCATATACTCAGTATGCCAATGAAGAAGTTGTCAATTGTTGACTGATTTTCTTTATTCTGTTTCACTCCATGATGCTTTTAGGATCATCAAATCATGTAGGTTGAAAATGATGTTTAAGATCACTGAGTCCAACTGTTACCCAACCACCTGCCAAACCCATTATTAAACCATGTCCCTGAAGTGTCACATCTACACATCTTTTATACCTCCAGGGATGGTGACCCTTCCACTTCCCTGGACAGTCTGTTCCAATGCTTGACCACTCATGCAGTGAAGAAATTTTTCCTAATACCTAATCCAAACCTCCGTGATGTAACTTGAGGCTATTTCCTCTTTCCTATACTTGTTATTTTTAAGAAGAGACTGATCTCCACCTTGCTACAACTTTCTCTGAGGTAGTTGTACAGAGTCATAAGCTCTCCCTTGAGCCTTCTTTCTTCAGGCTAAACACCCTCAGCTCCTCCTCAAAAGGCTTGTGTTCCAGACCCTTCGTAGCTCCCCATTACTCTTTCTGGACACACTCTAGCACGCAATGTCTTTCTTGGAGTGAGGAGCCCAGAACTGGACACAAGATTCAGAGGTCTCAGTGGTGCTAAATACAAAGGGATGATCACTGCCCTGGTCCTGCTGGCCACACTGTTGCTCACCCAGGGCAGGATGCCATTGACCTTCTTGACCACCTGGGCACATGCTGGGTCATGTTCAGTTGCTGTCAGTCAGCATTTCCAAACCTGTAGCATCACATGAAATTGTGACCTGAGTGCAGAACCTGACACTTTGCCTCGTTTAACCTCATACAATTGGCCATAGCCTGTTGTATTTACTGGATGTTCCAGAAATACTACAAGTTGCCCAAGACACATCAGCAGTTGAAATCCTTTTGGAGTAGAAATAACTTATCAGCTCAAACCTGGACACTGTTAAAATACCTAGAGCCTACAAAGCCCTTGAGCATGAGTGCTAAAGCACTTCCTCCTATTTTTGTACCCATCTGTTGTGGGTTAACACTTAAAAGACACTTAATCCACTACACTAAATTTGGCCAACAGAGACAGGCAAAGGTGAAATCAGTACATGATTTGGTGCTTCTGCCCAGTTATGAACTTAAAACTAGTACACCATCTAAAGTGTTGCAGCCTCAGAAGGGTTGTGGGAATTTCTCTGTAATTATTAACTAGGAAAATAAACTTTAAGGCATTAAACATATCTCTAAAAGAAGGGGAGTTTGCTTGCAGCTAAAGCACTGAATTCTACGACATGAGAACTGTTTTCAGGCCTTTTCTGTAAACTGTTTGAAACATCTATTTATTCAAGAAATAAGAAGAAAGTGGTAGTTTTGGTCAGCAAAACCCTGCATTTGGTAAGACAGTTGCTTAGTCATTTTCCTGTTTCTCTTCTTTATGACTTTTTGTAGGGCATACTCCTTTATCTTTCTGAAACTGATATGGAATTTGAAAAAGTGTTACCTTTTCATTGTAACAGAATGTAAAACCTCTTATTAAATTACTGGCAATTTTGTGAAGATCCAGCATTGCATGGGTTGTATTAGGTTGGAGAAGCTGGTGCATATTTCGCTTTTTGCAGCAGCTACTTTGTAGTAGTATGTGAATTATTAGAACCTTCAAAACTTGCTCCTTCCAATTGTCACCATAGTACACACTAATTGTGTGCCACTGAATAGTTTGCAGCTGTATGAATATATTTTTCTATTACTAAGTGCTAGATGTACTGTTAAATAAATAATGAATACAGAATACCATTTAACTGTCATCTGCAAACATTCCCAGCCAACAGGTATAGGGATTGAAAAAGCAGCTTTTAAACTTTCTGGTTGTCCAAATAATTAAGGTCAGGTTAGTGTTTATCTACTGTGTATGATAGCTCTTTGTTATTTTAAATGGATTAATTCTGCTCACAGGGCAGACAATAAAGGTTTGTTGATTAGCAGCGTTTTTTGATAGTCTCAGTGACAAGAAGCTGAATAGATGTGAACTCTTTTCTCCTCTGGCCTCCCTGGTAACTATTTTCAGGTCAAGGCTTCAGGGCTCCTGTTCATTAATACTGTGTTTTCTGATATGCTGCTACATCTATTGTATATCTGGTGGAAAGTGTGTTGTGTTCTTCCTTTATTTTTTTGTTCCAGAATTGCCCACTTGGCTTTTTTTTTTTTTTTCTTTTTTTTTTTAGTTTTGGGAGATTAGTTGTGTGTTACTATGGGCGCAATACTGTCATGAGGGAGACACAGTGACCACCACGGAGTCGAAGTGGGAAAAGAGGAAGTTTAATTTTTCTTACAGCTTATATAGATTTCTAGAGAAGAGACCACATTGGAAGACTGAGGTTCAA
>VZUI01053261.1:0-28873 GCA_013401135.1 Cettia cetti
CTGGCCAGACTGTGACTGCAGGGATCAGTGCACAGCCCCTGAGTGCAGCTTTTACCTGGCCAGACTGTGACTGCAGGTTCCAACAACAACAGCCTCTAACTGCAGCCCCAGACTGACCTTACAGCAGGGAATCTCTCTCCCCAGGACCCTCCTTCTTCATGAACCACTGGCTCCTTCTTCTTCAATGTTCCTCCCCTTCATGATTCCCCCTCACCAGCTCACCCACTCCCTTTTATCACATTTACCTTTATTGGATACAGCTGTGACTAATCAGGGGAAAGGCTGTGTTGGTAATTAACACAGCTGTTACTTATAGGGGTGAGGTCACCTGTATTCCTTTCCCTACAGTTTACCACCATCACCTTGAAATTATAAAGGAGTTTCTTCCCTGCACACCAGCTGCTTGTACCAAGAACAAGGAAAGGCAGCATTCAGGAGGACAAAAAACCTTCAGATGCCTGACAGAAATCCTTCTTTGTCTCAAATATTTTGGTGCTGAAACACCAGTAACTTAGTAGTTATGGCTTTGTAAGCACTGAAAGTGTCTTTTCATGTAGGATTGACTTAATGCAAATTCTCCTCCAACACAAGGAGACCAGACCCTGCTCTGCAGAGCTGCAGTAGCATCAACACAGAGGGGTGAACTGAAAGCAATCACATCCTTTGTAACAAAAGAATTTGATCCCATCTATTTGCCAGAATTAAACCCCCCCTTCTGAAAGTTTTACCTATACACAAAGTGTCTGTAAGTGTATGGAAAAACTAAGTGTAAGTCTATCATCAGCCAGTGACCTCAGCACAAATATGCCTGCCAGAAAAGTACTTCAAGAAGGAAAGTTGTAGCTATACAAAAACAAGGCAATGGCAGCAATTTTCAGAATTTGGGAATTTACCACTTAGACAGACTTGTAACAAAGGCAAATACCATTTGCCTTTGTTGCAGGGTTAGAAATTCAAGGAACACTAAACACTTTTCTGCAGATAAAGTGCCACTAGATACAAGAAATCATGTTTTCTATTATTTACACATTCATATCAAAATGTGTTTAAAGTGCAGATGTTAAAAAAAAAAGGCAAAAAGATATGTAACTTCCAACAAAACTGACAGGTGGTCAAATACTTGTTAAGTACAGACTTAACTTCACAAAAAAGAAGAAAAAAAAAAGAAGAAGAAAAAAAGGCCCAAGATAAACTGCAAAACCATTGAAGAACAGGGTGGGCAGGCCCTGGCACAGGGTGCCCAGAGCAGCTGTGGCTGCCCCTGGATCCCTGGCAGTACCCAAGGGCAGGTTGGACACTGGGGCTGGAGCAGCCTGGGACAGTGGGAGGTGTCCCTGCCCGTTGTACCTTCCAAAGGAACAATTCCTGCCCAAGATCCCTGCCAGCCCTGCCCTCTGCCACTGGCAGCCATTCCCTGGCTCCTGTGCCTCCAGCCCTTGGCAATTGTCTCTCTCCATCTTTCCTGCAGCTCCCTCAGGCCCTGCAAGGCCACCCTGAGCTCAGCCCAAAGCTTCTCCTCTCCAGGTGAACAATCCCAGCTCTGCCAGCCTTTCCTCCCAGCAGAGCTGCTCCAGCCCTGGGATCATCCTGGAGCCTCCTCTGGGCTCTGTGCAGCAGCTCCAGCTCCTTGCTGTGCTGGGCTCAGGGCTGGAATGGTCTGTCACTATCTACAAGACTCTGACAGCAGAGAGCACAAATATTTGGGTAAGATTTGAACTAAGTGACCATAAAAAGCAATTCAAGGCTACTCAGGGTTTGTGTGTGTGCACATATAACAAGAGTTGGTGTCAGCACAGCCACACTGCGGAGTCCATTGCACTGTCCAGGAGTTTTAGCCCAGCCTCCCTGTGGAGCCTTTCAGGTTGCCAACAGCTTGAGGTAAACGCAGCTTGAAGGACAGTGAAACTGGTCCTTAGGTGAGTGGATTTACTGTGCTTACTCATCTTAGCTACAAGAACCTGATCTAAACCTACAGAGAGTACAGTAAATTATCACCTTGAAGTATTTTACACCCAAAATATGAAAAGAAGCCATCCTACAAAATGTTGACTGAAGATACAGTTTCAACATTTTTCAACACTGTAATCCAGGTTTACTTGTTATCAACACAGACACAGCTGTTAAACCTGCCTGGATGCAACTCCAGAGGAACCCAGTTGGATATACCTGTCAATGACACCCCAAAGTATTCCTTAATTCAGAAAATGCAGCATTCTGTAACACTCTCCCACTTACATCACAGCATCACATGTCTTGCAGTCACTGTTAAGTCCTCTTTATCAGAAATTCTGCCATTTGCCTCTCAGGCTTAAAGCCATGGATTTTTACTCATTATAGTCACAAATACATTCACATGTTCATCAGATGAGTGGATCTTTCTGAAACCCCATCTTTATTTGCAGTTCCTCACCTCTTAAAAGAGACGGACTCTGCAAGAGGGTAGCTCATGCAAGGCAGGAATGTTCTGCACAACTTCTGATTCTCCATCTGAGAATAGAGGTTCCTGCATGTAAGGAACTGCTGGCAATATCTGGGGTTGTGACACTCTTACTGCTCCATGGCAGAAATAGTAAAAAATTTCTTTAAAAAATTAAAGTAAATAAAGGTCACTATAAAACATGTCCCACTAAAATACTGAACAAGAACGAGTTCCTACTGCAGTGCAATGATTTCAACTTATTAGCAATAAAACATAGGTGCATATTATAGTTCAATATTAACTGCATTTTTATGCATTTACAGACACATATATTTAAAGAGAAGACAAACAGGAATATTGTACTAAATTCATGATTTTGCAACATGGCTCATCTCTTCTTCTGCCTCAATACTGCAGGAAATAACTTATCCATGAATTATGTCTTATAAATATAATACTTTAAATTAGTAAATAATTTACAAGACACCTTATGCAGATAGACAAACATGAGACTAAAAAATAATAAAATGGTAATATTTTGCAAGTTATGCCTCAGTTGCTCCAAGTCTGTATTTTTCCCCTACCTTTTTTAGTCTCCTATTTTTTCTAAAACTTTTTCCTATGGCATGGAAAAAGCATTTTAAACATATACAGATACACATAGAGGGTTTTATATATATGTATATACACACATATGTATGTGGGTGCATGCATATACACAAACATAGGAAAATTTATTTCTTTTTCTCTTGAGAAAAAGAGTAGAGTTTTTATATTTTTCCAACTGGCACTGGAGAGGGAAGCATAAAGAGAAAAATAGCTGGCAGAAGATCTGGTAGATCTATGCCAAACATGGTTTTGAGCAGGATGAACTCCATGTGCTTCTCACCTTATGACAATGTTTATACCTCATTTTTCATAAGCTTTATTTTGTTCCCACCAGTCCACGTCAAAGTCACGTTTGTTCCCGTGTTTGAACAAACCCCTGCAGTAAAGACAGCGTTTGAAAGGTTTGGGGAGGATTAGTGAGTGCATTGATACTTGTTCCTGTTAGACTATGCCAATGTTATGGAACGCTGCATACATTCACTGTGACAAGTGATCTAACACAGAGCCACACAGCTCCGGCTCTGCGGAATTACGATTTTGCCCATCTGTCCAGGAGTAGAAAGTAGACCGTGTGCTTATGGCACAACATTTCATTTCCCATGTGTTAGGCTGAGCATGCTGGATCTCTCTCACATGGCACAGGGGAGAAGCCCCCCGGTGCTGGGAGAAGGGCAAAGCCTCAGCACAGGAATCAGGCAATAAAGCTGCAATCACAGCACAGCTCCTCTCAGCATTGCTGCCAGGTGGATCAGCACACTGCGTTCTGCAGTTGGAAAACCTATAAGGGGACTGAGTGAAACATTTCAATGCAAATGCAATTGCTTCACTGGTCTGGAAACCAAAACCAACCAAACACTAAGAAGTAGCTTTTCCATTGCAATTAATACTTATAGATTTGTAATTTGTTTCAGTGGTAACTCAGTTCAACCTTAGATATTAACTGTTCTTAGATGTTCACTGTTCTTAGATATTTATCTATTGTTAGATGTTTTTTATTGCTAGTTGTTTACTATTGTTAGATACTTATTTGTTGTTGAATACCTACTATTAGTAGATATTTAGAACAGAGACTTGACAAGGAAAGGCCTTGCCAAGCCTCTTAAGGGAGGAAATGATGCCTTAAGTTGTAGCTTTCATGTGTTTCAGACTTTGCTGCCCTGGGGTGCAGTTCTGAGCCTCACAATCAGGGTCACTCAGCTCTGCACAGAGCAGGGACACAAAAAAAATCCTTTTCCTGCTGCAAACCAAGGACAACTTTCAGGCCCAAAAGCACAACCAAGGGTGGCTGGAGGGAGGAACAAGAAGGATGGGACCTCACAACCTGAAGCTGTAATTGGAAAATTAAACCCCAATGTGCAAATGGACCAAAACTTACAAAAGTGTGAGACCTCGTGACTGTTTGTCCATTTTGTGACCATTTTGTGTCCACCTTGGGTGTAGCCCTGATCTGCTTTATTCTCTTAGCTCTGTTTAGCCTCTGTTCCAAGTCAGCTTTCCCAAGGCATCAAAGCAAGTCCTGCTTAGTTCTTGTTGAAATATTTAAGCCATCCCCCTTTTTTTTTTTTTTTTTTAAACCAGCATGTTTTACCAGTGATTGTCTAACTAGTCAAAAACCTCATTTTTCACTTCAACTGGCTTCCCCTGCCTGCCTTGGGGAAACCATCAAGAAGGCAAAACTCTTCTCCTCCCAGAAGCTGTCTGAACAGCAATTCCAAACAAATAGTTAAATGAGAGCAGGTACTATGAACCAGGTTAAATCTTGACAGGATAATTTGCAGAACATAGAAGAACACTCTTGAGATAAGAAATAAAAAATAAAAGATTCACTGCAAGGAGCTATTGTATGCTTTGCACTTAACACACATAACCTCAGAGTCACACACAGGCATTAATATTCAAACGCTGGGGCTTGCAAAATATCTGAGGTCTCCAACGTCCTGCAGCACTGCTGAGGCCTCACTGGGGACCTGTCCCCTTGGTACTGAGGTTATGCACAGTCTGCTGGGAGAACAAACCAGGGTTCTCCTGCTCATTCCCTTTCCAGGAGACAAAAATTCACACAGGCAGATATGTAATCCTTGGAAAATTGTCTAGCTCCTCTACCAGCTAATTTAACTTTTCCCCAATCTCAAACATTACCCAGCAGCAAGGAAACTGATTGCTTTTTGGGCATCACTGTGTTCATCTCTACTTTCAAAAAATAAGTTTTCATATTTCCAAGCAAGAGGAAAAATAATATTTCCCCAAACACAGGTCCATTAGTATTTTATTGCGAAGATAAATACTGAATCCTCTAACAGTCCAAAAGTGCTTCAAGTGATTCAATTTTGAAGAAGGTCTTAATAATATATGCAGTAGCATTTTACCCATAGCAGCAGGAATATTGATCTCACACCATTAAGGTTTGCAGCATTTTTAAAACCCATTAGCTCTCACTAGCAGAAAGGGCATCACATTTGCTGTTAACTTCTGGCAGACATCAACACAAAAAGGTGATTCCACCTGCTGGAGTGTCTGCCTGACTGCCTGATAATGTCAATCAATAAGCAAAATCACTTTCTTACAGTTCTCATAAAACAAGACATCTGCCACACACGAATACAGAAGTTGTAGTTCTGTATTTAAAATATTAATGAGCCTTAAAATACTTACTCCTATGTTTGCTAACACGTACCTCATAAATACCAGCAGATGCTTTATAAAGCATAAAAAGGAGTGGATCAGTGTAACAGGGCCTGGATAACACCAGAACAGATTTAAAACACTGACGGGCAGCGTGTACAGCAGGTCAGCGCAGACACCACTGAATCATAAAAGAAAGACCTGTCAGCTTTCAGATAAAGGTGGCACTTGATGATGATAAATTATTTACCAAGTGCTCTTGTTGAACCATTAGGAAAATCCTTTCTTCTTCCTCCACCATCCATTCAAGTCAAGAGTACACCACATGCTCATTTTAAAACAACACACAGCGACAGAAAGCACGCTTTTAGAACAACAACAAAGCAAGTGAGTGTGAGCAGATCAGCTAGGAGCTACCCTTTGTTACAAATCTGAAAGTGTTTGGATTTTCATCAGCAATATCAAAATTGTCCAGAACAATGCACCCTGTGAAAGTGTATAATTAGGTTGGCAAGGGGACTGTGTTGGTGAAAAAATATTGAGAATGCACGTGTTTAAAAAAATAAAGATATTGCAGCACCTCTGGTATCGATGGTTTTTCCTCTGATTCTTAGGATTTCCTAGGAATGGCAGAAGAAAAGCAGTTCTGCCTTAGACCCAAGCAAAATTATTCCATCCTAATTATCATCTAGTCAGTATTTTTTTAATATACCATGGGATTTTATGCTCTGACAACCCATTCTATAAGAAAAGTCTCCTGCCACCCTCCCAGCTTAATGTGAGGTCTGAGCTGTGCATGCAGTTACCTAAAGGCTTTGAATCCCCCAAGAAATTCAGCTCCACTCAGCTTGCCTGGGTGTACAGCTGAAACCCAGACAATTCAACTGTGAAACAACTTGTTTTAGGTTCACAACACATCTCTAGCAGCAACCATGGGCCCCAGAGGATTCTGGACATGCTAAATCCAATCCCCTTATCTAACGTTGGTATTAACAGAAACATTTA
The DNA here is from genome assembly GCA_013401135.1 of Cettia cetti. NCBI lineage: Eukaryota > Metazoa > Chordata > Aves > Passeriformes > Sylviidae > Cettia > Cettia cetti. Next base: position 6,656 of record VZUI01053261.1, read on the forward strand.
TTCAGAAAGTTAGATAGGATTTGCAAAAATACAGGAGATGATTTTGAAAGTAAATTAGTAATTTGTTACACATCAAAGGCATTTAAAAAAAACCTACAAAAAAACCCCTTAACACACCTCAAAAAACACAGCAGTAAACTTTAAATCTACTCTAGGATTGGATGTACCCTAAACCACTAAAAACTGAAATATCTTGAAAGCAGAGAGATATATAACAGACTTAGTGCATTGATACTACAGGGACCCCCTACATTGTTTCCACCTTCTCATAAAATAGTTTACAATTGGGTGCTGAGAAATCAATAGTCTTTAAATATCCAAAGTCCCACAATACCCTTAATTTTCCAAAATAACTCAAAATTTAGAATAACTCAGTGATTTCATACATCCTGTGTTTAGATTTCTAAACACTACATTCTTATATTAAACCAGGCAAGCTTTCAGTTTCACCTACCAGCTTCCCAAGAAAACCTATAAATGCCCCAAAAAAATTTAAATAAAAAAACCAAAACAAATTGAACTCCAAACAAACAAAAAAACAAATCTCAAACCAAAACCATAGAGACATTTTCAGCTGGGGCACACCTCTTACTCCATGAGTCACTGAACTGAAACTTACACCAATATAAGATTTTTCTCTGAAAAACTGCATTCCTATAGTATTTATATACAGGTTGTTGTCTGGACTCTATAATATAAGATATTATAATGTGCACTAAAATACGCACCTTCTTTACACCATGTTTTTGATAAAAAATTCAGTAGAATCTAAAAAAATACAGCCTAAGGTGTAAGTTTTAGTTATTAAAATCATATTATCTCTATTTATTCTGAACTATGAAGTCATGTAAGGAAGAGAGAAAGGTTTAAGAATGTACTTATTGGCATTGTCTAGGTAATTTGCCACCATAAATAACAATGATCAGGGTTCCTGCGTAGGGTAAGCTAAAGCAAGGCTTGAGATGACTTTAGTCCCTTGAAAATAGGCTTCCTAAAATAAACAGGTATGTCCATCAAACCATTATTAACAACCTACTTAAAAGGGACAAAATTTGAAAGCTGATTTTGCCTGTTTAGCAAGTCCCAGACAGGACCTTTGTTCCCACAAGTTTTCAGCACATTGAGGTTCCACCTAGGACATAACGACCCTGGAAGAGACTTTCAGATACTTGTCAAGGCCTGGTGTGGTTTGGAATGCCAGAATTCACAGGAAAAAAAAAGTGCATTTTTCACCCTACACCCACCAAGGCTTGGCAGCAGCACAACAGTGACAATCTTACCCAAAAGAGACTTTTTTTTTAATAGTAGAGCTACTGATCACAGGTCAGTAAAATGCAGGTACACCCTGGGAAAGATGGCCCAGTCAAATGCATCAGCCCAGACTGCAGCACCCATCCATGCAATGCACAGTCTTCAAAGAAAATTAAATTTTAAAAAAACAAAAACCCCACAAGAACAGTTTTTTAAAATTCAGTCATTAACCACATTCCTTATAAAAGGAATATAAGTGGTATAGATATAAGATGATCTTACTTTTCATCCATTATATTCATAGGAAAAAATGTGCTATTTCTGGTGTTCAATCTAACCACAATGAAAAAAGCATATTCTTTCACAAGTGGAGTTACAGAAACTCAGGCCTTAACAGAAAACCTGATCCAAAGTCTTCTAAATATTGATGAATGTTTCTGAAGGCCTCAGTGGCCTTTTTGTCACATCAGCCCATAATTAATATCACCTTCTATGAAAAAGATTTAGGCTACTAGACATGGTTAAATACAAAAATCAAAGCTCACCTGCACCAAAGGGATTACCTTCCTCCATGCCCTCTGAGGTCAAAAACATTTCCAGCTTTAACAACAAGGTACTCTGGTTATCTAGTTCATTAAATGCCAGGGAGATTTATTTTTTCTTAAATAATTAACATACCTGAAGTTTGATATGATTCTAGCATCTAATTTACACTGTAAGATGTTTGTGTTTGGAATCTCTGAATTACTTCTGCGTGAGAGGTAGGCTTTGATAAGTTTTTAATTAAACTGATAATATCACTTTAAAAGCTAAAACACCTAGAGTATAAAGGACACAAGTAATAACAGATTTTATAAGGCTTAGCAGCTTTATAAAGCTTGCTTTGTGGAAGAAACTGTTTTTGTGAAAATGTGTGTTTGCCATCTGATTGCTTCTGAAGAATATTTAAAGAAGGTTAGACACCTCTGGCTTTAAGAAGTACTGTGTATTACCATTCCAATAATACAGTTTTGTTCTGTATTTCAAAGTGGGAGGGCTGCAAACCTTTCCTACTGAATTAAATAGCTCTGCATTTCATGCTCTCTGGTCTTTTCAGAGAGCAAGCTTTGCCTCTGTGTTAAATTCTATGCTGTAAAGTGACATTTCTACTTAATTACATTGTACTTGCACTTTAACTACTACAATTATTTAGAAAATATTGCTAACATCCTAAGAGGGGGGCACCTTTTAAGCAGGTGAGTTCCAGTCTGGCTCACAAACACCGAAATGAGGCATTACATCGTCTTTGGAATGTTTTACATGCAGCTGAAGAAGGAAGAAGAAAGCCAAGCAGCTTTCAAAGACTCAAAAACCCTTTAACTGGGGATAACAGTATCTCCAGCATTCTGAGCTGTTCAACACCTCAGGCAAAATGACCAAATAAGCACAGAGGTTAAAAACTGGCAAGACTCAGACAGGTCAACCTACGTGGAAATCTACTGAATTTAACAAAATCATTTCCTACACTGGAATGGATATCAACCTAAGTCAATAAAATCCATTAATCAAGCCTTCAGCTGCCACACTGGTGGTTTTTGAGAAATCCATCAATTTCTCTTCACTGAAGACAATATAGAAAACCTCAGGTGATATAAAAACAGATCCATCAAAAGGCACCTGCTGAACATTTTGCCCAAAGTTTCCAAATCTTCACTTTTTTTGAGAAGAAAGCAGATTCTTATCAGATACACTCAGTGTTGGGCTGCTATTTCAACAGAATTGATGGTTCCAAAAGCAAATATCAGAGAGCAGTAGCAGGAGACACAGGGCTTAGGTCAGAGCCAGATACCTGCTCTCAATCCAGTCCCAGCTCTGCATGGCTCAGCACACATGGTGCACTGGCATCACCATGACTTTATACAAGGACAAAGAGCAAAATTCTTTGGCAAGCCACAGCACAGAAAAGGTAAATACTGCAATTCAGCCCTTGCTTGGATGAAAGACTGAAGGCAGCATTCCAATGTTCTCTTAAAGCATGATTTAAACACTGCCAGGCTTGGGGCTGAGCTCACAGTGTGTTCAACACAGGGAGAACCTGACACAGAGAAGGGCCAGACCTTCCTGTTTGTTGTGTACTTAGCTACAAGATCACTGGGTTTGGGTTTTGTTGGTTGTTTTTTATTTTCCCTTAGATCCTTCTTATTTCATAGCAAATTATTACTGCCATTGCATTTCAGAGCAAGTAGCCTATGACTGAACAACTGAGAATTTTATTTTATAAGAAAACAAATTAATTTCTTTAAAGTACTGTCATTATCAAAGAAGCAATAAATTAATAGATAAAAAAACATGAAATAATAATTAAGAACTGATTTGAGACATACTTCAACACATACATCTATATTTTCCAGAAAATCTTTCTGCAGTATAAACGTATTAATTCTGGTCTTAAACACAAAAAACAGTCACAAAAACAAAAGATGAAGTCCAAGCACTAAACAGTTTTACAGGAACAGAGTCAGTGCAAGTTATTTTAGTCTGAGTTATACAAACTCTCATGAGGAAAAATAGTGTAACATGACTATTAACTGGAAGAGTCAGAAAAACATCTTTGCACATATTTTCTTGCTCCACATCCAAACAGAAATTAAATCATTTTTTGTTTCTTTTGAGGAACAAATGTAACAGCTCTGGAGTCAAATCTCTTGTTGTGCACTTGAGCACCAAGGCTGCCATCCAGCAGAGATCATACCTATGGAATATTTTCTGTAAAGCTCAGGCAAATTTAGCAATCTCTCTCCACTTGTGTTTAGCTTTGAAACCCCCTGTTCTGATTTCAGACTCTGAGAAGGCTTTATGTGCTCTAAAATTCACCTGCTTTTACCAGCTCTCACAGCTGGGCCAATAAAAATTACTGCAAACCTTTGTCTCCTCTACTTCCTTACACCTCCATGCCAAGAGCAACCTTCCATCCTAGATAAGCCTTCAAAAATATTTGAAAGTGTTTCTTCTCTGAAAGAATCAGTTTTGAGTTTCGCTCATCACATCCTTACCAGTAAGCAGAAGGCAAAATACTTGGTAGTTTTCTTTATCTGGAACAAAAATAAGGAGATTCTAAGAAATTCTGATGTGGATGAATACCACATAGGGATGGAAGATACACACAGGAGTGTGTATTCTCCACCCAGAACTTTTCATGGAAGAAGAAGAAAAGTCAAATTGGTTGGACTTTGTTTGCATTGTCCTTGGATTGGTTTGGATTTTATTTTCTGAAGGCTTCTAAGCATCCAAATACCCTTTTCATGTTGTAGTGCATAAAGCCCTTTCCTAAATCATTCAGCTCTGCCAATAATCCATAGCCACTGATAAGATATCAGGAGTAGTGCAGTCAGAACTCTCAGCTATTTTCCTGGGTGTTTCTTTCCCTACCAGCAGTGATTTTTCAATATACAACCCCACAGAGAGCACAACACAGGGACAGCCAATATTTGTATCCAGACTACATATTTATAACATTCACAGTGTACTGTTCATTAGACTCCTAGCAGCACCAAACTACAGTAAAAAAAGGTCTTATTAATGTATGATATTTCAATTTAATTTTTAATCAGTTTTATGCATAAGGAATTCTTACTGTTCAGTAAATTATTACCTGAATGATTTATTTACAGGCAACAAAAAAAAATTGAGACTATCTAATAACTGTTTGTAAGGCTGTGGAGCTTTTTTTCATCTTTCAGTGTAGAAAACATGTAGCTCATGGGCAGCATCTCAAATTTAAGGAAAGATATTTTTGCCTCATTTCCTACAGAAATAAGGCTTAAAAAAACCCAGCCACCTCATTTACCTCTTCCTCCCAATCATTCCTTCATCTACAGGCCACTTTCTTTCCTTTTCATTTTTCTTTTTTTGAGATGTCTATCTCAAATAAATGACAGTAATTTACATTTCAGAGAAAATAGGATAGGCTGACAAATTCTGAAAAACCTTCTTAAGGGACAAAAGGGTACAAGGAAATCTACCTAAGAAAGCCCACAGGAAAGGTTTCTGTACAAGGGTGCTCATGATTAACTATCTTGCAATTCTGCAAGACAACCCCTCACAAATTTTCCAGTATTGGTGTTTGCAGGCTTAACTGCAACTGCTTCTACCTTCATTACAATGAGGTAACATAAGTGCAGAGTATATTAAAAATCATGATAATTTTGATATGTAGCTGGACTTAGGGTTATAAAAATATGCATTTAGTGGCAAATAGAGCCTGAAAAAAACACGTTTACACTGTTAATATTTCAGAAGGAAGTTTTTGAGGCTTAGGATTTCAATCTCAACAAAAACCTTTCTTAAATTTTTTTTTTTTCTTCTGGGAAATTAGGTACGCTTTCATCCTTAAGAATCCTTAATAAAAATCAGCTAATGCAAACACCTAAAGCTGGATGAAGTGACTTTATCACTGGAGCTCCAGAACCCACCCACAGCCTGTTACACCTCCACTGACAGCCTTGGGGACACACTCAGTGACATTCAGCTGCTCGCCAAGCTAATTCTACATATGGCAATAATATTGCTCAGACACCACTTATTTATGACAATTTAATTCCTCAAACATAAGCCTTATACAGTTTGTAGTTACCCAGGACATCAATCATTGCTCTCATGTCAGACCTGAAGGACAGCTCTGCTTGAAAAGAAAATCCTACATTTTCCTCTGAATAAAAATAAAAGGTGGGGGGGGGAAAGCCCAAGCAAACCTCAGAGTGAAAGAGAAGAGTTGTCCCATTCCAACTTCCAAAAATTGCAGTGATTCCTTTGCAGAAAACTCTCTAATCATTGCACTGAAATTTAATCATCTGTAAGACCAGACTTGTCAGAAATCTATTGAACAAAGTTGAAAGTAAGAACCTGCCTCCATAATCCAAGCTGCATTAGGCCTGTGCTGAGTCCCAGAGGGGATAATTAGGTTTGCAAGTGTAATAATCCATGGTAATAGAACAGCCTTTGTTCTCACCAAGCAAGCCTTGTTCCAGATCCCCATCTGAGAAACGGGAATTTCTGATGTCAATAATCAATTGACCCAAAGAAAACATCCTGCACTTCAAGAACTTCAGAGGTTCTGAAAGAAAAAGAGTTCTCCTCCCCTCCCCCTGCACCAAATACTGGTATTTGGGAATAGTCACAACTGCCTCTTTGAACCCCAATGATGCTAATGCATCACACAACTAATTACAGATATAAAGTACAGATCACACAACCTCTCCTTATGGAATATGTAAACAGAACCTAACATGGTTCTGTTGTAACTTTTATTCCAAATTATGTGTAAATTCTAGTCTGCAGCTCTCAAAAATTGAGCAAGTGGATGGACACTTAAAAAAATTTATACCTCACAGTCCACAGCTCCCTCTCTCAGACACCTTCCAACAAGGAACCTGAAAACAGTAACTTGGGTGACACAAAAGCCACTGACACAAGAGAAAGGACAGCAGAGCCCCAAGACCAGCTTCATCAAATATTAAAGCAACTGTGACAGCACTCTTTTTTCACTATTGAATTAATATGAATATTTCCTTACCTCCCACATCCCTCCAGGTCCAGCCCCACTTGCTGGCTTGGAGCTGCACATTTGAAGTCTCCCTCAGCTGCAGCTGGTTCCTGACCCTCTGGATCCACCTGCAGCTGCCTGGGCTGTCCCTGGCCAGGCTGGATGAGTTTCCCTCTCTCAGGACCAGCTCCAGTGGCACCTTCCCGCTGCAGCTGCAGCCCCTTGAAGCTTCCCTGCTCAGAGTGCCTGCACAGCAGCTCCCTGGGCAGCTGATTCTCCTTCCCTCCAGGAACTTTCCATTAGCAGTCACTCCAAACCAATACAGCCTAACACAGAGCAAAAGGAAAATCAAACAATACCCAAATGTTTCTGTCAAAATTGTTCACTTTACATAAAAATACGTTTTCTTATTTAAAAAGAAAAAGGCAGAATTCTACTGTTGCTTACAATGCTTTACAAAAGAATCCATGTGAGAGTGAACCCTTTAACCTGTATAGGCTCAGCCCACCATTCCCTGTCTGACAGAAAACAGGAATCTATTAAACAGAAGAAATTCATATTTTCTTTTCTCAAAGCACCCATTCTGCGTTGTCTGTTTCACCCCACACGTGTCCCTTCCCTTCAGATGAAAAGCACAATGTGGCACAGCAAATGCCACTCTTGGGAGCATCCTTCCCTCAGCAGCTCCCAGGGTGAGATCAGCCACATTCCCCACATGGAGCAGTGCCTGAGGAATGTTTTGGAATCATGGAAATTAAACCTCTGAGCCCAGCATGGATTCTGGTCACCAGGAAAGGCAGCTTGGAGCAGCTGTGTTATCCTGAGGACACTGCTCAGACCATAAACCCAGGTTATTCCCAGTTCATACATCCCCCTGTAAGTGCCTCCTGGTAATAATAGACTACACCTAACACTGACCCTTCCATCTCCTGCTCTTTCTAAATTTGATGAAAATCCAATCTTACTCAAAGAGCATTGCTATGATTAATTCCATATTTTGTGTACTTGAGCCTACATGAAAAAGAACCTTGTTTTGGTGCTTGATGACAACAGGGTTTGATTTATTTTTCTAATATGTAATAATTCCTCGCTAGCCAACCCCTCTGCCTCCCCCCCAAAAAAAACCAAACCAAAACCAAACTAAAAAAAAAGAAAACAAACCCCAAACACAATGCATTCCTTTCCTTCCATAAAATGCATGCTAGGGCTGAAGCACTATATTAGTTTCACTTCTTAAATGTGAAAAAGGTATATACAGAGCAGCAAACCTGGGACATGTATCTCAGAGGGAAAAAATAATTTAAAGAAAAGAAAAAGCAGGATTTTATCAGAAGTTGGAAGCAAACCAAAGTTCACAACTGATTCTCTAAAAAGGGATAGGCTTCACTTCCCCAGCATAAAAAATAAATATACTGGGAGTTACACAGCATTGAAATATTTAATGCTGTTGAATTGAAACGAGAAAGATACTGCTTTAAAGTATTTCATCTTCCATAATAATTTTTATTTTTACTCTATTTTAAAAAGGAAGAACTACTTCAATGCAGAATATATTTTTGATACAAAACAAAGAGTCTTTGTTTCAATCACTTTTTACAAGAAGTTAAAGAACTGCAATTTTCCTTTTAATGAGTAATAAAAAAATAGGAGTTGCCATGGATATGGAACAACTATATACTCCTCCCTACTCCCTCCAGCTAAAACACAAGTCTTTCAGATTACATTTGTGTTTCAAAATAAAAACACAGACTCAGTGTGCATTAACAATGTAATTGCTCAATAAGTGTTCACTAACAAGAGGCAGAAGTGCAAATATCTTGGTTCCACCACTTGGTGATTACTTAAACATCCCCAAAAAGCTGAGAGTTTGTAGGTATAGTCAAGGACACTTTTCTTTCGCTCCTGGACTAAAGCTGAACTCCAAAGGGGTCAGTTTTGGCCAAACTCTGCATTCCTTAAATTGCCATCTGTAACACTACCTAAAATAAGAAACAATCTGTTATCCTTTGGAAGTGAGGAGGGAGCAAAAAGGAGTGGAAAGCAGAGGCTGCAGGGAGTTATGAAAACCTATTTGAATATTGAAGATATTGATTTTTTTTTTTTTTTTTTGTGACCCCTCAATCTATGGTTTCATCAGTTTACTTCGCTTTAAATTAAGCTGACAGCACAGCACTGAAAATGAAACATTGGAAGGGGTAAAACTTTGGCCCCTCAAATCTCAAACAAGGATGAAAATATATGTGGTTGATAGAATCAAATATGGAAATTTTGGTATGGGCAGCATTTTAATTACAAAACTGTTGTCCAGGCAGAACATCTCAATGTGTAAAAGCCTGTTTAGACACTAAGGTATTTATCAGCATTTTTAATTTAGAAAAAAGTTGCACAAATATTAATGGTATCCCTTAACCAAGAAAGGAGAAAATATCCAGTCCATATATATAAAGAATATAGTACTTCCAAAGGAAAAAATTGCCTTTTATCCCTCAACACAGGCAAAACCAAGAGCCCACTTTGGTAACTTCTTCATAAACCTGTTGTCCTGTCTTGTCTGCGACTCTCAACCCCAAAAGCAGAGAAACACCAAACTTGAAACATTTTAACCTCTATAATTGAAACTTGCTGAAGTCAAACCCAAATAGAAGTAGTTTCTTGTAGAGAACAATGTCAGAAAACTTTAGTGAGAGGTGACTATGTCTTTCCCTGAGGTAGATTTCATCCTGCTGAAAGATCTAGCTGCAACAACAAATGGCCAATTCTGTCCAAGATTTAAAGCTTTTACTTGAATCCATGAGGAACAATAGCCCAGAGGAGGATAAAGAGAGAAGCCAGCTGAAAATCAGCAGCTGTTAGGGTTAAATTACAGACCACTTCAGGGGATTGTAACTACCTGACCTCTAAGTGAAACTTAGAGGGATTTCCAAGGCATCAGTCCCAGTTTTATATTTGCCCATTAGACACAGGCTCAACAGCCTGCGAAGAAAGGGAGGCTGCCCACATGCTTTTTCCATTGGAACAGCCAAAAGATCAGTAAATCGTTGGGTGGAAATGTGGAACTCATGAAACCTGAGGAATTTCAAAGCTCAAGTGAATTCCTCAGGAATGATTTTTGTCCAGTGTGCTGGTGTAGGAGATGTTCCTGGTGTTGATCAGGCAGGGGTAGCTCAGGGGTGAGGAAATGTCTTGGCTGCTCCTTGACACCCTGAGGAGCAGAGGTAGAGAGCTGCTCTGAGCTGGGTCAGCCTTCAGCCAGCCAGGACACCACATTCCTGTCACTATTTGTGTCAATGGGCATCCTGGTTTAGGGCAAAATTGGGAGAAAACCTCCAAATGGGGTCCCTCCAGAAAAACAAATTCAAGCGGCTGCGCCACAATTGGTCCGGGCAAACGTCTGCTTCAAGAAAAGTGGAAAAAACTGCTTATTTAACAAAGTGCCCACAAGCATAAAAAATGAATAATAAGAAACAATAAAACCTCTTGCCATTCTGAAGAGAGTTGGCAAGCCCAGAAAGCCCTTGCTGTGGGTAGCTCAGCTCTCCCAGTCTCCCATCAGTCCCTCTGGTGCTGGAAATGCCCAGGCCCCGGTGGGCCACAGGTGGGAGCTCCCGGTGCTCCTCTGGGTTTTCAGTCCAGAGCAGGTTCAAACAGCTCCAAGGAAAAGGAAGAAAAACAGTCCAGGGAGCTTCTGTGCCTCAGCTAGCTGAAAACTGACTAAAAGCACAGGAGATCTCTGTCCCGCTGTCTGTCTGTGCTGCAGACAGCACGGTCCAGGAGGGGAATGAGAGGAGTGAGTGCAGCTTCTGGAAACAAACTCAGCGCTTCTCTGCCCCCCACTTTGCTCTCAGAATCAGTCCTGAAGGTGTAGAACTTCATATCCAGCACAGACAGAACAAACAGCTGGGGATACAGCATCAAAAGTCACCCCAGGACACCGGGCAAACACGCAGCTCTGGGGGTCACCCTGGCACGTCACCCGGTGCTGGAGTCCCTGCGGTGGAGCAGCTCAGAGCCAGAGAAAAGGGCTCAGTATAGAGCCAGAAAAGGGACTCAGTTTCACAGGCAGACTTTTCCTGAAAATTAGCAGGGCTTAAGCAATACTAATAGATAGGTAATTGTGTAGTTACAATGAAATCAACTAATTAAAGGGAAGCCAAATGGGAAATATCCAGTGTTCTCTTTTGGCAGGCAACACAGAAGAAAAAATTTCCCAATGCTTATCTGTATCCCTAAGCCATTTATATCTCTAATTCCAGACCTTTTCTCTGTCAGAGTTAAGGATTAAAATCTCTTATGAAAACAGTGTTAACAGGAAAAAAGCAAACAGGAAAGCTTAGTTTTGAGGTGGTAGTTATTTTCTGAAATTTCAGTCTGGAAAGTCTTATCCTCCCATCCTGATAAAAACTTGATCTTTGCTGTTCCTCAGCATTTGGTTGTTTATGGCAAAGCCAAAGTTTGAAAAGAAACTGTGAAATCATTTATCAAATTAGAATAAATTCTTTTTAAATTGCTTTTTTATGATGTTAGTCTTCTAAAACAAGTATGAAGGAGTAAATTCTGTCCAATCCTCAGGCTCAGTCTCAAACTTTTACCGAATTGAGGTTACACAGGCTGTTGAGGATTTCTGAAGACAAAAAAAATATTAAATTTTATCTTATCTTTTTGCTATTTAGACAGTATTTGGGAGAAGCATGGTGACATTCTACTTTCATAGAAAACCAGAAACTGTTTTGCTGAACAACAGTTCCAGTCTCTGGACTATAGATCCTACTTTGCCCTCAGTGATAGGAAGGATGAAGCCGAGGCAGAAGTGAGAAAAAAAATAAGTAAATATGTTTATTCAGTAAGTTCAATCACTTTTGTGAAATGCTGTCATTTTCACTAAATGTGGTGTGATTTTTTTGTTACACAACAAATCTGAAGTATGATTTTTTTCATCACTTGTATGAAGGGAAAAGGGAGTGATCACTCTTTTAACCTGGATAGTCTATAGCAGAACAAACCAGCTCTAGGACAATAATAGGATGAAACAATAATAAGAAAAAAAACCCAAACCTTTTCATGTAAGCAAAAGGAATAGGGATAATGTTAAAGAAATACTGGAAATCCGTTTTCTCAAACTTTTTAAAGGTAGCCAGACAAGCCATTAGTAAAACTAATGTAAGGCATAATTCCACAGTAGCAAAAATGACTACATGACTTAATGCATCCTTTCCATTTTTCTGTCTCCCACAGTCCTTTTGATAATCTTATCATTGTGTAACCATCACAAGCAGCATCACCAGAAGTAATGGTTAGCTATTCTCGGACCACTTTTAAATTATTCACAGCAGCTCTGTTTCCATTTCTCTGACTCATTCTTTTAGACATAACAGGAAGTAGAAAACATGGAAATGGAAGACTTATGACATTACATTTTTAGAAAAAACAGAAAACTAAAAATTATCCGGTCTGTTATTTCTTTTTCTCAGCAATGCAAGACATTGGCATCTTTCTGAACAATAACCCACTAAAGCACTGAAAAAGCCCTCCAACACCAGAACTTGCTCAATACCAAAGAGATCCAAGTTCTGTTCTGTTACTTTTGTAGGAAAAAGGAAAGATGAGACATTGCTAGGAGAGAAACAACATTCCTTTCTTTTAATTAATATTAACGAACCTCGGTGATCAGGCAAACCCCAAGAGGACAATCTTGTTTAGTGCATCTTGCATGGGAAAAATGCATTAAAAAGTCACAGTCCTCCCACCCTCCCCTTATGCTTCAGTACTAATTTCTAATTTTGTTTTGTTTTGTTTAAAGCCTACCAAAAAAAAAAAAAATCATTTCAACTTACGCTTTTTAGCAGAGTGATTTACAAAAATAAGATTTGTTATTCATATTTTGGGGAAGAGAAGACTGAGGAAAGAGGAGAAAAGTCTTGGCAAAGAGACCAGGCAAAGAAATGGAATTGAGGTCTGAAACCCAAAAGACTACACACAGTTCTCAGTGCCATCTAGAAGCTGGACAGGTTTAAAAAAATCAAGATCACCACAATGTATTTCAGAGCTCTCATTAATTTTATTTGTTCTGACAGTATCATAAGACAAAACTATATCAAATGAGTAAAGAAATATTTCTAGAAGCTGTAATAAAGGGAGAAGGCAACAAACACAACAAGAGATGGGGACCCTCTAGTGCCTGTCTGCCACAGGAGGATTTCCTCTTTCTCTTAGAAGAGCTCCTCTGAAGGTTTTGCAAATTGGCTTCAGGGCTGGTCCCCCTTACTGAAATATAGAAAAATACAGGGAAAAGTCAAGTTTCTGAAGGGATGATCTGGCTCAAGATATCTGTAGCAATAAACTATTGGACAGAATGTCTTACACAATCTTCCAAAAGTAATTCAAAATGCCTTGGAAAGGAGCCAGCTGGCCTGGGAGCTGGCTGCAGCACTGCAAACAAATGGTGCTGTTCCACAGCGATGCATCGAGCGCTGCGCCCAGACACCAGAGAGAGCAGAGGGCTGTCAGCTCTGATTTACAGCACTGCCCTGCTCTGCAAAGTGACAGGCTGGAGTGGCACCTTCCTCCTCAACAAATCTGATCTAGAGATGTACCCAGTCCTGTCTAATTAGTGACAGAAGTTCATTCCTATTGCTCCTGCAGAGCCAAAATGGTCTGGAGTTAGCTGAGGGCTGCTGCTGCCAGTACACGGTGGAAATATTTTGGTGGGTTCCAAACACTTCTAGAGAGCCCCACACTGCACAAGGTGTGCCACCAGCAGCTTAATTCAGCAAACAGACTGGCTTGTTATGATTATGATTTATGAATATTATTAATTATTATGAATGATTATAATTATTATTATCATTATTACCAGGAATAATGTTTGAAATGAGAAAAAGCCCCAAACCTACACCGGTCAGACTTTCTGAATGCAGGCAAGGTTTGGCAGCCTGGCAGCCAGATCCCCCTGCTTGAGAAACAAATACACTCAGGAAAGACCCTGCAAGGTGAAACAGCCATGGATCCATACAGGATTTAAAGGTGGCAAGACATGGGAGTCCATCCCATGTGTTTGTGATTTAAAGGTGGCAAGACATGGGAGTTCATCCCCAAGACTAATGAACAAATGTGAAATGATCACCTAAGAGGAAAGTTTAAAAACCCTAAAAGCTTAATATATAGTAGATAATTTGGCCTTTAAGCATTATTTCAGAAATTCAGTAATTTGATCCCCAAATCCTCTTTAAATGCTTTTAACTTCCTATTTTTTAAAGTGTGCATGAGCAGTTTTTACTGGAATTATCTTAAGTGATAAAAAAGAATATACACTGTGATTGGGCACTTGCTTTCTTTCACTCCACAGTGCTAGTAAGTGCCTTGGAAACTAAGAAACTCAAATTCAGCAGGTTGTATTGATCTATCTTAAAATAAACTAAGCTAAACACAAGATACTACAACTTTAACTGCCATACCATACCATATATATACATAAATAAATATATAAAGATGGTTTTCTTGTGGTTCATGAGTGTGAAGTATTGGCTGCTCATAATAAGAAAAGTGTTACCAGAGTTCATCACACAAAAGGAACTCTGAATGCAAACACCATTGTTTCTTGTAGAAAGGATCTGGTGCCAATTTTCATTATTCCTTGTGCATTTCAGCAAGTTCATACTACTCTGAACTTTGGACTATTTTCCATTTTTCATTGTGACTGCCAATATGAGACTGAGACCTAAAGGCAACTACCATGCTGGATTACAAAAAGAGGCTCTGTAGCACTAACAGCAGTTTAATTAAAGATGTTTTTTCTCAAAAAAAGAAAAGACCCCTTGATTTCTTCACACCCATACACCAAGTCTCAGTAACTCTCTACTGCACATTTTTAAAGTTTTGCTTCTGCTTGGAGCAGCCATATGGCTGAATTTTGCACTTTACTTCACGTGACGTGTTTACTGCTATTACTACAAAAATTAGTCCTAAAATATCAATATTATTTCAGGAATCCAAAAGACACTGTCGACTTACCCTAAAGAACATCAGTTTTCCTGATTTTAATGAAGACCAGTAAACTTCACCTTATTCTCTCCCTCTCTTACTTGTCAATGCCCATGACAAGAAGTGCATGGTATAAAACCAAGTTGTTGTCACTAAAAATCAGTGAATGTGACTAAACAGACACAATGGGTAAAGAAACTGCAGTCTTTATAACTCCTTGTCAAGTGAAATCACACTTTGGAGCAGCACAGAGTGATGGTTCAAAAATCTCTAAAAATAGCTGCTTCCATTGTGTAATTTTTCTCATTGTTAAAGATTCTTTTTCCCTAACGTTTGATTTAAGTGTTTCCTTCTATGTGGTCATTTCACACTATTGCTCCTCATTACGCCCTTTCCAGCCACTGCCAATACCACAACAGGGATTCCTGCAGCTCAGCTGTTTGTAGGCATTGTCACAGTCCCTGTCTGCTCCCTGCCCTGGGTGCACGTATCAAAGCATGCCTCAGTCTGCACACCGCAAAGTGGAGATGCTGGCACGCGGCTTTTATCATCCAGCATTCGCCTCTGTACCAAAACCATGCAAAATTTGCATGTCAAAAACTCCTCCAACTGCTCGAGAAACAGCCTCAGTCTGGGCTCTGAAAGTCAAGCTGTGTTCCTTCTGCTTCATACATCATCTTTCTAATAAAAGTTCTCAAGTGAGACCCAGCTGCAATGCTGCTGCTGACGCACGTAACAAAACACGCAGCTCGCTGTGCCATTGGCTGGGCACGGGGAGCAGAAATAAAAACCAGAAGCCACTCCAGTGATTGTGAGGGACTTGAATTAAGCATGTGGGACAGAGTGATGTCAGTAGCTGATACCCAGAAGTCTTTCATTGAGATGCAGATTCTGGAGCTGAGCGTGGAGTGCACAATACTATCACTGGAGAATGTGGAACGCCTAACTCTAAAACTCTTGCACATGTTTAAAGTAATGATTATTATTTTGCTCTTTTCTGCTGAGCTGTTTTCCAAAAGCTCTCAGCTGTCCTTAAATACAGTTCCTTCTTTAACATGAACTCCAAGTGTGGGGTTTAGACAATGTTCTTCTGAATGTGAGGGGAAAAAAACCCAATGTAAATCTAATTGTGAGTTTTGGCTGAGTAACTGTTTAATGGAGTCTGTTTGAGAGCTGTCCAGAACTGATCACAGAACCATTGAATCACGGAATGGCCCAGTTTGGAAAGAACCTTAACACTCATCCAGTGCCACCCCTGCCATGGGCAGGGGCACCTCCCACTGTCCCAGGCTGCTCCAAGCCCCAGGGTCCAACCTGCCCTTGGGCACTGCCAGGGATCCAGGAGCAGCCACAGGTTGGAACATGGTAATTCGTTGAATTTTCTAGTCCATGAAAAATATATCAGAAGGCAGGCACACGCCATAACCTTCTTGAGGCAAAAACTGCATATTCTCTTAGGCTTCCTACCAGTCTAAACTCGGATTCATCTTTTCACGGAAACCTGGAAAAAAGTCATAACCTTTGTAAAGCCACTACCCTGACAAAAGTTCTCTCTGTAAATAACTGGGTTTCTATTCCTGCTGTGTGAGGAATTAGAATAGTTTTATGTCATGTTGTATGTCCTGCAGGGTATTTTTTATATGTTTACCATGAATTTAAGCGCAAGGTCAGCATGCAGGCCTGCTGTGGGTGGTGTTATCTTACAGAGTCACCAAACTTCTCAAAAATCATTGGCTTTGATTATATTTGGGAAGTTAGTCTGGCATTGATTCTGGTCATAGAGGAAGTAAATTATCAGGGACTGGCTGACTTTCCTGGACTGTGGCAGAGATTAAGGCAGATCTCACAAATTGCATTTACTTCTTATGCAAAGTGAGCATTGTTTTGGTGAATTTACAGCAGGGATGAATCTCCCCTACCTCACCTGTCAAAATCTAATACACTAAATATTAAAGTTTAAAGTAGGAAATATTAAAGATTAGTTATAATAATTATATGTAATATATATATTATATAAATATGTATTTGTATGTCATATAGCATATATATGATAGATTAGGACCAGACCAGGGAGGGGTTTTTGTTTTATTTAAAAGACTAGTATTAAAAAAGAATGCACAAAACTGAGGTAAGCTCAAACACACAACGGCACAATGACTTAAGACTTCTGAAAGCAATAAGCAATTTGATTGCAAACAGAACAATTAACAAACTTTTAATGAGAAGACTAATATTTAAGACTGAAATACCTGAAAGATTAAGGCAGAAACAGAAAAACATGCAAAATGAAGGGTCCCTGTGAGAGTAACTAAAGTTCTTGTACAGAAAAATGTGCCAGTGTAAAGCACCACCATCAGACACACCAGAAATCTGCCTTTCCTGCTCTTCAAGAACACTGGATGTATGATGTCACAACTTATTTCTTTATTATATCACATCATGTTCCTGCTGACAACTTATTTGAAACAATATTTCTATTTTCAAAATGCAAAGATGCAAGCCTTTCCTAAAGCTATCTTCTCAGATTATTGCTTTTTGACTATATTTAATAAAAAAATGTTAGTTAATGGAGACTGTAAATGCACTACTGAGCTGCTCTCTATTTGTGGTATTTTAAATTTGATTGAAAACAATTAGCAGATGAGAGAGATGCCTGTGAGCATTCATTAAAATGAGGCTTGTGGTTTGTGCCTGTTGAATTTCACTGTGCATCTGGAGCTGTTTGCACTGGTGGCACAGTTTTCCGTCATCATAAAAAAAGGGACTGTTCCCTATAAAGGTTATGCTGGCAAAAAATAAATTGTATTAAATTTTTCCAAAAGTTCCCATTGAGAAAGCAGCAGCCTATTACCCACAGGGAATTTCTCTATCAGATGAGGATGGCTCATGGACAATTTAATTTGTTATTTAGTAACAGCCTGTAAATCCCTCTCATATAAAAACATGCAGTTGTAAAAGCTGACTGCTAATGAGATGATTGACCCTAAAGGTCACACTGGCAGAATCCCCCATTGTTTGCTTAAGGATATAATTTTCATTTCATCTAACTGAAAACTGACATCCAAGCATAACATGACAAGACATTAAAAGAAAACCCAACAAACTGCATTACTGGAAGAACTCTCCCATTGTTTTATGTTTGAGATAAACATTGTCAGCTTGGCTGAGCTGCTACCAAGGCAGTCAGCTGATGGATATGGGACTCTCCAGTGGACTGTGGGCAGAGATGAATACACTGAAAAATATCTGGTGAGCAAGTACAATATCAAAGGTGAACGTGATCTGAACATGAACATTCAATTTTTCATTCCATTAAAATCAAGTTCAATTCTAAAACTCATCTCAAGGTGAGCTGAGTGGGGTAAGGAGGTTTTACAGAGGTTTTGCTTGTGTTATATTAGGAGATTTTTTTTTTGCTGCTGCCTGCATTTTTAATACTGAGTGGCTAGAAGAATCTCAGGAAGCTTAGTGCACTAGAGGACAAAATTGTATGGACAACAATCCTGACTTAAAAATGGTCAACACAGTAAAAATATTTAATTTTCAAAACCTGTCTGCCCAGTAGTCTGAAAATAGCACAAAATTAAGTACGAGGCTGCTGTGTCAGATTATACTTTCTGCCACCTTCTACTTTCTCAGTACCTACCACAGCACTTGTCCTCATATTTCTTTCTTTCTTCTGCACTCATGCAAAAAGCCTCCAAATTAGTCCAGCATTCTTCCCTGTGGAGGGATTACTTGGGGCTTTTGTGCCAATGTCCATCCTGAATCGTGGAGTACTTGGCTGACGTTGAACAGGATACCCAAAAGAGAAATATTTAAACAATACAAGAGAGAGCAAGCATTACTGGTCTGAGTTAATCCAGTAAGACTAAATAATGTAAATGAAGTGTGCAATACATTATAATTTTCAGCACATTAATTTGGGATAATCATGGTGATTACATAACCAGCTATTTGATCAAGACATCCATGGACAGATCTGTAAGAATATTTCAGATACATCAAATATATTGACAGACACCTCAGTGCCTTTGTAAACCCCTGATATCTACTAGGGAAAGCATCTCCACAAGACACAACATTTGTAGTTATGTATTGTTCTTATCAAAACACTAGTTTCATAAAAAGCTCAAAATGATGGTCCACTTGGCAAAGTCTACTGATTTTACACCAGATAACTTTGGACATTGCTGCAGCTCTTGGGAACACAATTGAAAATTCAAGGTTCTTTCAAAGGGCAGCCTCTGCTGTTTAGTTCATGGAAAAGGCAACATCCACTCCCAGAAAGACTAAAATTAGCACTGATACTCACAAATCAATCTGAAGGAAATTATAGGCTGCATGTAGGTACCTGGTACCTCATCTTTATATTTATGCATATGCAAACCTTAATAAGAGCTATGTGCTCTGCATGTCCCATTTCTATCTCTAAGGGTTCAGCAACAGGGTATTCAGGAATTCCAAGGTCTCCATGGCAATGATGTGGGCTGAGCATCTGTTCCCTCTGAATAAAAGGGGATGACCATATTTTGAATCTACTTGGCATTGATTATCCTTGGGTACAGTCACAGACTAGTTGTTTAAGAGAAGTTCACACTCCATCAGGTTTCCCTGCATTTTAGAGAAGTGGAGAGGTCATATTAATTGACAGGAAGCTGCCTGCTTGAGCATAAAAAAAAAGTAAGGATGACAAGAGTTTTCAGACCAGGAATGTGTCCTAGGGTGACTTTATGACACTTATATCCCTAATTGTCTCTTCTGCTTATGCTGGATATCGAGTTCTATGCTTTACCCTTCTATGTTCTACCCTTGACTAAAATAATAATGAAATATTTAAGTACCTTTAAGTTTCTTTTTACTTTGGAATCCTGCACTGACACACAAAAAGCATCAAGAAGAACGAGTCATTTGCTTAATGTCCCATTCTTAGGCCTCTCTATCTCTTTTTTCTCTATTTTTCAAGAAAAGCCAGCTCTGCCACTCTGCAAACATTAACCTGATATTCCAGGGTATAGTTTCCAGTGCATGTCAGGGCATTTATACTATAGCATCACCTGGATGTACACTCCCAAAAGATGCATTTTCTTTTAGTCTACAGCACAGAACCAAGCCACAGAAATTTCTAGTGTGGGGAAGATGCCAAGAAATAATGAGGCAAATGTAATTAATCCACTGTAGACATCATTATTTTTCAGTTTAATGGAATGGAAAATTTTTCAAAAAAATCAAAGTAAACATCAGATTTTTGATTTAAAATATCCCCAAAGTAGTCAATTGTAAAGTGTCAAACACCCAGCTCCACAAAAAGTTATATTACTTGCAACATTTTTCTTACTATATTTATTACTCTAATAAATTATTATTAGAGTATTACTATATTAAATTAAATATATTTATTCCAATGTGAGTATGAATTTTTTCCCATGTCGATTGTACCAGCCCCTTCCTAGAAAATGTCACAGCTCAGCAATGTCACCTGGATGGAGAGGAGCAGATAAAAGGAAGTGTGACAGGAACTTCACTCATATTTCAGCCGTGGGGATGGGATCTCCTCGTGTAAGCCAAGGCCACGTGAAGATGGGGGTCACATGGCAGATTTGAGAGAATATTGACAGTGGCAGAGGAACCCATGTAATAAACTGAGATTATTTAATCCTTTCACTCCTAAATTTGGCTTACAAGAGCCCAGGAGAAGGGGCAATTTTAGATGTTGATGTGCAGCTTAGCTGGGCAAAATGCAGCAAACTCTTCCCAGGGCTGTTCTCCTGGTCATGGGCTCTTATCCTGAGAAGCCTAAAAGGACACCATAAAGGCATTTAAAGCTCAAGTGTTGTGTATCAATGAGAAAATAAGTGCCTATGGCCAGAAAAATTTTGTTTTTATTCCTAGGCTGGCAACACAAGGTAACATTCTGTCTGAAAGAACAGTACAAAGGATTTTATTGGACTAATCGTGGCCCCTGGTGAACAGACCTAATTGTTAAACTGCCATGGAAACATCAGCACAGTTCCAGGTGATTGATAACTTTTGTTATTTTCAAAACACAGAGAATGGGGAGAAGGAAATATTTAGATAACAAAGAATGCATAATCTGTCATACCTTTAAAGAATGTCGATCTTTTATGGAACTACTATTATCTCATCCTTTTATCCATAATCAACACAAAAAGCAAAGCAGAAGTCATTTGCATTCTCTTCAGGCCTACTGTTTTTCCCTAAAACTGAAGGAAAAAAAAATATCTAGGACCTTTTATCATAGAGGACAAATAAAACAGCAAACAAGATGAAAGCAGAATGGCTAATGGGGTTGTTGCACAGACATTTTCGGGGTCAGTGTCCACATGTGGGCCTGATTCCTCCAGTGGAAATCAAGGAGCAGGATGTTAGGCAAACCCAGTGACAGTTCCTTTCACTGGCTCTGGATGACTCCACTGAAATTACAGATCTCTCCACTGGAATTGCAGATTCCCCCTGGCGGAGGAAATGGTTGGGAATCAGGATGGATAGTTTATGGAATATTGGCACCTAAAGCTGCCTGGATCATGACTGCTGCAAAAAAACCTCAATGTCCAGAAAGTCCATCTGTTTATTTGGGTGGAGCAGAGCAGTGGAGACAAGGCTCTCACTCAGGCGTGAGAAATCCAGCACTGCTTGTGTGGGGGATTGTGATCAGGTTTATTGCTGGTACAGCACAGGAATATTGCCAGTGCTGTCTGTAAAAGATGCAGGTCTGGAGGGTGGTAACAGGAGCAGGTCTGGGTGGGAATGCACAGGTTAGCAGCCTTTGGCTTTGCAGAATGCACAGGCACACAGCCCCTGTGGGGCTGCCCTGGGGTTTTATATCCCTGTGTGATGATCTGAGTGCTTTTACTCACCCATCCCAAAGAGAGTGTCCCCTGTGGTCAGGCTGGACCTGGACATACCCTGCAGGGGTCCCTGCCAAGGAGGGGATCCACCCAGAACCCGCCTGCAACCTTGGGACACCAGTTTGTCCAGCTGGCCCAATGCCCCACATTTTATACCCTTTTGCAGGCTGATGTGCACCCAAGTCAAGGAGCACAGCTCCCCATCTCTGGAATATATTGATTATTTGAGCACCCAGAGAGTTGCTCCTGCAATTCCCACCTGGTGTTCTTACCTTAGGGCAATTCACACAATCAGAGACAATCCCGAGGGAGAGGGGGTGTGTTGAAGGGGGGACACACCTGGTGACTCTCAGCACTGTCACACACATTGTAATGAGAAGGAAGAGTAGCAGGCTTGTGACACGTACTGGATATCAAGAATTTGAGTGAGAAGCCTGCAAGCTTTCTTCCAGCATCACTCAGAACATGTTATTTCCTCCCACAAGATGCACCCTCCACTGTTGCAGCATGGAGATGGGTGGTGGTTGCTGCCACCCTCCCTGAAATGCATCTCTTCTGGAGAAGCCACTCTGGTGGGCACACAGCAGTCACTCGAGCCCA